>CM066915.1:25425098-25713558 GCA_033964015.1 Scolanthus callimorphus
AGCGAAATGCAGAGAAAAGAGGGCCTCTGCTAGCAGGGAAACTGGCCATACATTTACTGTATTTCTACCGGTAGAATTGCAGGACATTTTGCCATTTCAAGGCGGTCTCCAGATTTTTGAAGTCCTAGGGTTGACGCCCCTGTAACAACGAAATTGCTATTTTCAAGAAAGGAATCATTACTAATTGATTCATCTTATCCACAGGGATATTTTGACGTCCTTCGTCTAGAACTACTGCACTATAACATCACGGTATCTTCACACGTGGTTGGGTGGATAGACACTCCAGTATGGCTTGATCTCAAACAGGCGAGAAAAAGGTAACTTTTAAACAAACGCATACAGTGGATCACTTAATATAAGCGGACGTATATATTTGGAAATCCCCCTTACCTTATTGGGCAGGCCTGTAAGTATCTTTGTTAGCGAAAGAAACTTACAGTTACCAAAACTTACAGTTCGAGAAACATCATTCTCTTGGTCGCCATTTTGTTTTTTTGTTTTTCTCTCACAGAGGCCTGGCCTGGTGACGAGGTGAGGTGAGGAAAAAACGGTTCTTTCGACTGGTGTATAAGGAAGGTCACGGGGCGCCGATAAGTTTACCAAGTTTACAGTATAGTATATTAAATTAATAAATGATTTTTTCCTGTTTAGCGCGTTTCAAAAATGCTACCAGCTGCCGCTGACCACGTGAACGTGATGCCGGAGGCTCGGGGCGTTCGACTTATGGTCACGGCTATAGTGAATAACCTTGACGAGCCCTGGATATCACGACATCCATATTTGGCGTTCATTTACATCAGCCAGTATTTCCCTGGGATTTATCAATGGTAAGTCAACTCATGATGTAAAAGCGTGAAACGAGCATTGTTCTCGACCCACCCTATTTTCCCAAAGTGTAGTTTTTTTAGATTTGCCTAATTTACATATTCCTAAGGATTTAGGACATTCTCGAACCCAGTGCTCCCCGCCTCGTCGCCTCGAAGGGGAGGTTCTGCGAGGCTCAGGTGTCATCCATTTGAGAGCCTTCGCTGATTGGCTGAAATGGCGCGCACGTGTACATAAAAGTAGCTTAACATCGCTTTATAAAAACGTATCTGTCGAAATAACACTGGCATTCGTTTCCTATTCACGTCTTTCGACTTGAACGCTCTAAAAGTAATTGTGAGGCCATAAACCACCATTTCTTTTGAATATGCGTCAGTGGCTGTCACCAGAGCCTCCCCCGCTCTGGGTACGAGAATGGATTTAGGATATCTACTACTTAGGATATCCGAACCGGACTTATGCATGATATATTTGAATCCTATAACAAATAAATGATTCTGACAACAGTGAATATTGGTGAGCGCGAACTTCTCATAATCCGTAAAAACCTATTTCTGATTCTGAGCTCTCTTCTTCTGATTTTAATCTCCCTTCCCCTGATTCTGATTTCTTCTAGTTCGCTACTCTCGAAATAATCGCTGCTAGTAATACTCTCACTTCCCTTTTGCCGTCTCGTATCCTCAATTTTTAATTTCATATGAAATATGCGAGCTGTTATTTTGCAGTGTTTCCAGCGAGCGCTGTGATTGGTCAGTTTTTGGCGCGAAGGGTTTCTAAAAATAACATCACTTGTGAAAATGGAGTGGATATATCCCAAAGGCACCGTTTCACGTTTCACGTATATGAAATATGCGAGCAGTTGCAGTGTTTCCAGCGAGCGCTGTGATTGGTCAGTTTTTGGCGCGAAGGGTTTCTAAAAATAACATCACTTGTGAAAATGGGGTGGATATACCCCAAAGGCATCGTTTCATGCTTTTACATCATGAGCTTTTGGGTAAGTACATTTACATGAGATTGTGACTGGTCAGGAGCCCATAACTAGGTAAGGAGCCACCAACTGGCTTATAAAATTGAAGCACCGTTTTTCCTGACCTATCTATTTTTGGTTTATATTTTTCCTATATATGGGCAAATTCCAAATTGCTGCAGTAAAACCAAATACACCTAGCCAATCATGAACGAGAGAAATTACAAGTTGCTGCTAAATGATTTTCCGTCAGCCAATCACAAACCAAGTAATACCACTATCACGCGGTGAGCACGTGATTGGTTTCTTTGTAAGCCAAGCCACGTAAAATATCACTATCACACTGTGAGCACGTGACAAATACGCAGCTGCACCATATGTTCGGTCGATAGAAAAGAGCGACCAATGAGTAGGCAAGGTCAACGCAAAAACAAATAACTTCGACACACTCTTCGAAACCGCTCGGCTAAAGTTTCGGATGTCATGATTCTACTCTATTGTTTTATTTTCCAGGTTTTCTAAAACAGTACAGTTCCAATGGGCTCTCAAGTTGCTTAGCTTGGCCGGCTTACCCCCACCTTAGGGTGAAGCTTATCTGGAAGGAAAGATTCATTGTAGGCTCTGAATTGAAGTGGTTGGCACATCTTCAGCGTCGGCCGTTCTCAGCGAACATTAATATATAGATTTAGCCATTGGCTAAAAGCGGAGCTCCTGGTTACATATTTTTCTGTGTTGATGAACCAAAAAAAAAATAGACATGGCCTGTGGAAGTAAGATAAATAACCTCTTTCACAAAATAAATGGGTTACTAACCCTTCCCAATGGAATGGTTCTAACAAAGAACAAGTGCAATAAAGAAATAAAGGAATTATTTGTCATGAGTTTTTTAAATAAAATCACAATATATGTACATTACATGAGCCTTTTATAACTACTTTACCTATCATATATTGTAATAAGTGTGTGTGCGTGCGTGCGTGTGTGTGTGGCGTGCGTGTGTGTGTGTGGCGTGCGTGTGTGTGAGTCACTTTAAATATTAATCCTTTGAATATTGTAATGACGAAAATAAAAAAAGTAAAAAAATAAAAAAAAATGAGCAGTGTATTGTGTGGTTCCAGAAATTATCCATACTGCCCCTACGGAAGGGCATTGGAAATTCCGGAGGGGTGGGGGGGGGTCAATTTACCTGATCATTTCCATACAAATACTGTATTTTTCCTTGGAAATTCCAGAGGGGTGGGGGGGGGGGGGTTACTTTCCAACACCCTTCCCTGGAGGGGGTATGGATATTTTCTGGAACCACACATTTTTAATAAAATGTGTCATTCCAGAAAATACAAATACCAACCATGTTATGAGCAGAGAATAGGTAGCTGCCAATTTTGGTCTTTCTACTCATACCTTCTTTGTAAATTTGAAATTCCACTGAAAAAGAACATTTTTTTCTGGGGGAGGGATGGGCTGAGGCCTCAGAGGGGAGGGGCATCCTTGATCTAAAGCACCGTCAGGGGAGGACCATTCTCATTTGTGAGCATTTCAGGGGAGTCACACCACACTTTTACATGTACATGTTGCTTTCCATGAATTAATTGTCCATTTAAAACTACCTTGGTTATAACAATACTCATATATTATATCTTGAATTCATGATACATAGTTTTTTTGAAGGACTTGGAACATAACATATACCAATGTGAGGAGAGGGCTGTACCCAGAGGGGGGACTCTAAGGTTAAAATGCTAGGGATGTTGGGAAACTCGAATTTTGACCCTAAAAAATACCTGGTTGGAAAAAATTTCCACCCTAAAAAATACCCCTCAGTCTGGAAATACCCTAAAAAATACCAACAATGTTGACAGATTAAATGTTATTCTGGCCGTTTATTTGATATACATCAAATGTGTCCTCTGGAGTTTCAAATACACTAGATCCTTCTTTCAAATATTTTGTACCTATGTACCTTATTTGTGTGAGAACCCCCTAAAAAATACCAGTATTTTTTCTAACCATACCGTTTTTTTATTTTAGAACCCCTAAAAAATATCAGATTGCCGATGTTAACCCCTAAAAAATATGAGGGTCAACCCTAGCATTCGAATATAGGGAGTCCCCCGGGGGGTTGTACCTTTTGAAGTCCCCTGCAGATGGGGGTACTCTGCGAGCAGTGGTTTCCTCCTCTCTTAGGCCGACAACAAGCGAGGGAGAGAAACCACTGTAAGGAAGTGCTTATTATTGATGATGGCATAGGGGGAGGGGGGTTGCCTCCTCCTGGTGGGGGGCAAAATTTTTTTTGCTACTGCCAAAGGAGGGGCTAAACAGAAAATGAAAGTGGAGTTGCACGGAACACTGACCAGCACTGCAAATGCATTAAATTGATTCTGTCTTGACAAGTATTTAGTAATCATAACACATGGACGGAAGAGGGGTGGGGGGCTTCAAGCAGCCCCTTTAATTTTCAGCAGATTTTCAACTTTTCTGTCTTACTTATTGCTCCCCACCCCCTTACTTCAAAATCTGTTCTGCCATCCGTGTAATACTTATGTTAATATCAAGTTAATTTAGTGTTTGCCTTATGCCATGACCTGTCCAAGAGCCATCTCCCTAGCTGCTGCTTTATCACTGAAATTGAAAGAGAATAGGTGTCACTGATAAGCCTGATGAAACTCATTGATCTTCTTTTTTCCGAAGTCTAATTTACCAACGCATATGGCATGGATATCATTATACATTTTAGTAACAGAACATACTGAAGTCCCTTAAGCCATAAAAATGATCAAAACATAAATCAAGGATGAATAACATTCAGTCTTTCAGATTCGCCACTTTGAAAGACTGCATTGACAATAGGTTGCATTTTTATCACTCCCTCTTACCATGTTTCTGTTTGATTGCCCTAGAGGGAGGTACACAGATTGCCTCTGTTGCCCAACAATGGCAAAAGCATTTCAATCTGCTTCATGTAAAGGGGAAAAAGTGATTAAGAGGAAATCCACCAAGAAATCGAGTAATTTTTGGTCTCAAAGTTGAAACTTAGATGGAGTATTACAAAACCAATTTCCTTGTTTGTAGCACTTTTTTAGGGTTCTTGATAAAATAAAGAATTGGCGAAATCTAGAAATAATTTTTCAAAGTTGTGAAGGAATGGGTGCTGCTGTTCCGGTGGTCATTTCATTTCATGCTTTTCAACCTTTTCAACCTATATAAATTGTATGGGTTTGGACAAATTTCAGGATTCATTTTCGATTGTTTGGTGTTGTAAGAAATGAATTCTTTTAGATTCTATCAAAAACAGTATGAAAGAAGTCTACACTATGATTTTTTTTACAATTGTTACTCGATTTTCAAATAGATTACCTTACTAGGTTGTTTGTTTGTCTATTTTTCACTTAGAAAAAGTATTTGCATTACTGAGGATACGGATACTTTCACACGGTATTTTAATTTGGTATCCCCAAGATTATTTGAAAGTGTTCGTGCCTTCCGACAGTGAACAAGTAATCTAATGATTAAAATATCCACTTGCCTTTTTTATGCGGAATACACCGTGAAGCACACCCTATCATAACCAGAAAAATATCTTGGGAACCTACAAGATGCGTTTGGAGATTGCATTGCATAGTGTTTTTTCCAAAGTTCGACCACGTTCAATTCAAGATGATGCCTTCGCAAGCAAATAAGCTTAAATCATAAATTCTCCCAAACTTTAAATACCACATAGCTATGGCAACGGAAGTACTGTAGAATCGTTGTCAAATTGAAAATCACTTAAAAATGTGATGGTATTTCACTTGGAATCCTCAAATAACAGTAAACACAATGAACTTTCCGTCATTTTCCAAGTAGCGTAGCGATCCGCCGGGGCGCGAAAAACGTGAATGAAAAATTTGCGATGAGTTGTCGAATGTCACTTTTATACTTTTAAAAGGGTGAAACTTTTTAGACCTACTTGAGACCTACCTTTTTTTCACTTCACGGCACGACGACAGTCTTCCGAGTTTTGACCTTCCCTCTCCCTTGGCAAGGGCAAGCAGGTATTCCCCACATGTTGACACTAAAAATTCTACTTCGCTGGGGCAGTTGCCCCTCCCCCCCCCCCCCCCCCCCCCCCCCCCCCCCCCCCTCCCGCCTCCCCTAGCTGCGGCACTGTGCGGGGAAACTACTCAGGTAACAGTTTCTGGGTTGCATTCGTCCGGATTCCATTCCATTGGGGCTATACTGGCCTTTGCTGTTTAGAATAACATTACCGAATAAACAATTCTTCATTTCCGTGGTTACCCTGCACTGTCCCATGGGTAAAGTTTCCGTGTTTGTGAACCAATTCGCTATTCGAGAGGTAGTTCACGTTTGTAAACGTTTTTTGTGTTGTGTCATTTGAGTTGTAGAATAACTTGGTATTTTTTTTGGGGGGGGGGGGGGGGGGTCATATTCTATCGTTGAGATCCAATAGAGGCTAGCTAGGCTTCAAAACACAATTTTTCACGTAAAATGCAAACCGTTTGCATTTTACGTGAAAAATTGTGGTTTGAAGCCTAATCCGTCCACGCATGTTTTCTGAGTTTGGGCGCATTGATTGACGGAAGCCAAAACGCAGTTTGGCAGTGGGACTTATAGCAAGAATTATGAAAATCGCAGCAACCTATTCGTTTCTTTTGACGCATGAGTCACTTTGGCATGGTATGTACACTACTTCATGGTACCCTCATTCATAGTACCCTCATTTGAATATGAAATATTGATCCCCTTTGTCTCAACGACACGTCAGTCACGAAATACAGTGCTTGCTCCAGACTCTCCCTGCCGGTCTATCAACGGAAGTTGTCAACGGTTGTCCTTGCTTACAGAGCAGCATCTGCAGCATGGCCCGTGGTTTCTCCCTAGCCGTGCTAGTAGCCGGATTCTCGATTGGATGTTCAAGTCTTGTGTATTTTCTCGGTCGCTGTCAGGATGCAGACCTTACTCTGCATTTCTATGAACACTTTGGTGCCTCACCAGACACAGTGTTACGTGGTAAAGTCGTGTGGATTGTCGGAGCCTCGAGCGGCATCGGTGAACACTTGGCTTATGAGTTCCTCGCTAAACACGGCAGCAAACTGGTGCTGTCCGCTAGAAGAGTCGAGGAGCTACAGAGAGTCAAACAGAAATGTTTTGGTGAGTCGTTACACTCCTCGCTTGCTCAGTCACATATGACATATGAAAATTTATAATTGCAGGCAGAGCTGCAGGCGTATGCAGAATTTTGCAAAACTATACAGACGAAGCTCATAAATGTAGTTGTATAATACGTCTCCCCCCCCCCCCCCCGAAGCCGAATTAGCCGAATTGTTCGAAAAATGTCTTAAATGTTTATGAAACAAATTAAGAATACTTACGTTATGATCATTTTACATGTCATTTTGGGTCTGAACTTCAAGCCACTGGTCACTCGTTATACAGCGAGTGTTCATTGTAAGTCTATTGTTCAGTAACGAGTGACCAGTGGCTTAAATCCTTGAAGTTGAGATCCAAAATGTCCCCTCAAACCCGAGAATCTAAATCACGCAAATGGACGCTGGGACCAGGGTAGGGGAACCCGAGTCATCGGAGCGGATAAATCTCCAGGTGTCAATAGTTTAACCAGGTGCAATGCCGTGACTATTTTTACCCTGTTTCGAGAGTCTCAAGTGGCGGATGCAGATCCTTAAGAAGGGGGGTGGCTAGTACAAAGGATATACTACAGAGTCCAGACCAAGGGGGTGGCTAATCTTAAGGTTTTTACAAGAAATATGAGAACAAGGGGGGTGGCTATAATAATAATAATAATAGTAATCGTAATAATCGTTTATTTACCAATTTGCAGTAAAAACTTAATTACATGGTTAAAAATATATATACAATAATGGGAAACTATCTATATGCAACACTATATACATGAATGATAATAATAATGATATCCTTGGAAACTAAAAGCTAATGGCGAGGCGTTATAAAACTACTAGAGCGCTGTGTCCGACAGGCAGATACTTTTCTTTCCCCCGCCGCCGTGGGCGTAAGCTATAGTTATGTGATATTACAGCATGTTCTTTAGGTGAGAGAAAGTTGATCGGGTGGTCTTTGTTGGCAATCTTTTCCATGTACTTGCGATATAGCTCCACCCTTCGCTCTGCTGGGCTACTTATACGCGTTTTTGTATCGATTCTAACTTAGTGGACATACATTATCTTTTGAATTCTGCTCGCGCATATTTTATCCGTTACACTGACGAAAGTGGCAGGAGCCACGAAACGTCTGTTTAATATTTAAGCGCTTTACAATCCAAATTTTATATATTTTATCTACATACCATTAGCGCTACACATTCTATGCTATATATTAGCATTTCCCTACACATACATTCAGTGGACATACATTCAGGCTAGCCACCCCCCCCCCCCTCTAGATCCGCCCTTGAGTCTCTGTGCTAATTGCTAATCTGAAATAAAGATGACACACTGTATATGTTGTCCAGAACAAACTGGCACTGACACAGATGATAGTATCCTGATACTGCCTTTGGATCTGATGAAATACGAGACACATAAGAACGCTACTGACACCGTACTACAACAATTTGGACAGGTATTGTTATATGGTTATATCAGGGGCCCCTGGTTATATATATTTGTAAAATTGTAAGCCTACACCCCCAGGGGAGAGGGTACTTCCCTTAAAAAACATACCGGGGATGCTCGTCGGGAATTTAAATTTTAATCCTAAGGGATAGCAAGAGAGGGAAGAGGTCAAAACAACGGTACTCGATAAGTATCCAGGTTGTCACCGAAATTCTAGGTCAGCGTTTGGCGTGAGATCTAGAAGGTAAAGAAAAACCTTAGACACCATAAGAAATAGCACTTGGGGCGAATATATACCCTAAGGGATAGGACGAACATCCCCGGTATTTTGTATGGAACGTACCCCCTCGGGGGCTGCAAACCAACGATGCTGCAAAGACAGCTCACGCGTCAGTAAAATGGTGCTAGAATAGACCAAATCAGCTAAGGGTGTTTGCATCTTGTTGCTACGCACGCCCAATTCTTGTGTCTTGTGTCCTGGTACTCATTGGTTGTGTTTTCATCTCATTGTGCTCCCGGGGCCTGCCGGCGCCTGTTTTCTCTATTCCCTCCCACCCTCAGTCCGTCCCAGCTTCGATTTCACGCAATCACTGGGCTGTCCAGGTTTCCTTCTCATAACTTAATAGATGAGCAAAATGAGACCAGCGAGGGTACCGATCATTTAACGGCGAATAGTCACGGAGACGAAGTCGAGGTCACTATTCGCTGATATTTACGGAGCCTGAGGCGACTATTGTTTTAGTATAATTACTCAAGCTTTTGAGTAATTCTAAAAATTTTTTGCCAAAAACAATCGGGTTTAGGGGTATTTTTTTTAGTTTCTCGTAATAAAGTGCGCGCGCGATCCCCAATGCTTTCAATGTTATATTCACCTATAGGTGAATATAGCAGAATATTCCGAACGTCTCGACCAATCAGCGCGCGGAATCGCTTGAGTATTTATACTAAATCTATTTAGCTATTTCCTTTCACTCTATTTCCAGATTGATATTCTTGTACTCAATGCTGGCTACATGTATTTTGCTCATATTAAAGATGCTTCGTTCGAAAAGGAGCTCACTCCAGTTAACACCAACCTCTTGGGTGACGGTACTACCTCATCTGATGAGCAGACGGCAGGGACACATCGCGGTAACTAGCAGTGTAGGCGGGAAATGGGGTAAGCCAAAACAAGACGATTTTCTGAACTATACCATTCGCCATCCCTAATGGACGAATTTCCTGAAAAGCATAACAACCATGATAAACGTAAAAATTAGTATACATACTAGATATAAATGCTTTCGAGTGGCATACTGCAGAATACCCCACGTGTCACTTTAATGCATTTTCTGGTGTGTCTGCTAAAAATGAAGGGTGACAAGTGGGTTATTCTGCAGTATGCCACGAGAACTCATTGTAAAACTCTTTGATACCATGCTACAGAATATAAAAGGCAAAGTTTTAGGTAATGCAGTGCACGCGATGGGAAGGTTGAGAGGAATGCCGCCGAATATACAACGCCATTCCTGCATTCTGATTGGCTGTATTTTCTGTGGCATGGTATAAATAATCGGACTCCCCCTTGATGAAAAAAAATCGAGAAACTTCGAAATTGGATGAGGTCATTAAGCCGAATCCAATTTATTTTTGAATTCAATTTTTTCTTAATTGGACAAATGGAGTCATGTTATTTATTAATTATATAGCATCTATACATATCTTTATAGCGCGCGCGATGTAAAAATAATTGGATACTTCAGCGATATTCAAGAAAAATCGATCTGCCGGCACTGGCTATATAATTACAGTAGGAGACATAACTATATGTTAGGAAAAATGTTAATTGTGTCTTGTTTATTTGCGCTAGGTTACATAGCATTTGGAGCCTACTGCGCGACAAAGTACGGGCTCAAGGTGGGTCAGCTGGCTCATAAATATATTGGTTTTGTATTTTTCATCACGCAAAACCTTTGAGTTTCGAGTTTGTTGCTCGGACCATTTGAATTCCATAGGGAAAAACGGGATTCTGGAATTCCAGCCTCTGGATTCCGGATTCTTACCCTGCTAGCAAAGGCCCCAGCGAAATACAGAGAAAAGAGGCCTTTGCTAACAGGGTACCGGATTCTACTCCCTGGTCCCAAATTCTATCCCCCTGGATCCCGGATACAAAAGAGAAACGATTGGATTTGGATTCAGGATTACAGAGACCGGATTCCGGATTCCAATAGGGTACCGTCAAAGGCTCATTGACTATCTGCTCCACCACAGGGATATTTTGACGTCCTCCGTCTAGAGCTTTTACCATATAACCTAACGGTGTCGGTACACGTGGTTGGCGAAGTGGACACCCCTATAATCATGGATCCAAAGTCAGGTCTAAAAAAGGTGAGAAAATCAGTGTGTGTATTGCAACCAGAAAATAACCCCTCACCTTTGTGACGACTTACTTACTTAACCCTCTTCACTCCTACCGGAGCATAGGGCCTCCACAAGCTTCCTCCAGCGTACTCTGTTCTTCACCGTCCGCTTCAGTTGCTCCCAAGACATCCCAATCTTCTGATGTTCCTCAGTCACTGTCCTTTTCCAAGATTTCTTCGGCCGACCCCTTTTCCTTTTCCCTTGCGGGTTCCAGTCAAGGGACTGTCGGGTGGTGTTAGACATCGGTTTCCTTAAGGTGTGCCCAATCCATCGCCACTTTCTTCTCCTGATGACAACATCTATCCTTTCTTGCTCGGTGCACTGCCACAGATCCTCATTGGTAATTTTATTTGGCCAGAATATTCCAAGTATGTATCGGAGTCTGCGGTTGACAAATGTCTGTAACTTCTTGATGATGTTAGAGGTTAGCCGCCACGTTTCTGAGCCATATAGGAGAACGGATTTCACATTCGAGTTAAAGATCCTTAATTTCGTCCTTAGGGATATATATTTAGATTTCCAAATAGGTCTCAATAGGTAGAACACCGCTTGAGCTTTTCTACACCTTGACTCTACATCTTCATCAGAGCCTCCTGTAGTGTTGACGATGCTACCCAAGTAGGTAAAGCTTTCTACCCGCTCTAGTGGTTGATCATTGCACAAAATGTTACCTGCATTGCTAGGGGTGCCTATCCTCATTTCTTTGGTTTTGGTCCTGTTGACGTTCAATCTCACTTTGTGACGAAAAAGTTTTAAACTATTTACTTCCTGAAATTTTCTCACTGAAAAGAAATAATGGAGAGAAGACTCCGTAAATCTTCAAGTTCGGAGCTCAGCAAGGCCTGTACGCACGCGCGCCAAAAGTGGCGGGAAAAAAAATCAGCCAATTACAAGTTTCCCCGACAGACGCTACACGGGCACTCGACGAGAACCACCCTCGATAAACATTCGTTTTGAAATAGCATACTTTGCAGGCTCTTATTACCAAGCAAATGGGGCAACGATAATGTTTTTTACGATCCTCAAGTGAACGCTGGGAAAAATAAATTGAGAAAATAAAATTGACCTGTTCCTTTTTCAAAAAAGAAAGATCATTATTTTTGGTGCTGGCTGGGGATCATTTTACCCAGCCAGCAAGAGTGTCAATATTCCGAGTATGAAGGACTGAAGACATTTCTAACGAGAAAGTTTAAAAATGAATGAAATTTATCAGCAAAACTTGAAATAGTTTGCCAGGAAGGGGGCAGTTGGGATTTTTCTCTGCTGTTTCGAACCTTGTGTTCATCGTGGGTTGAAATGATTCGTCATTTCTCCTGTGTTTCACGTCTTTCGGATGAGACAATAAAACCGAGGTCCCGTCTCTCAGCCCACTACACTTAACCACTATGCGAGGGACGTTAAACGGTTAAACAATCACAGTGCTTACCACAGAATGTAATCTAACCACTCATGATTGTAAACTGCATTGTATAAATCGCAGTCCGCATCTTAGGGATCAGACATGTCCACATCTGTAAACCGCATTTGAACATATCCATATGATAATTTGCGGTATACAAGTTCCTACATTACATTACATTTTAACTAGAAAACAAATTTCCAGCAAGGGTTCAGCCCTGCCATTTTGAATTTTGCCAGCTATCACTGATCAGCGAAAGGGGACCTGGAAAGGAACAGATCCGTTGTGTGCCCATGTGACAATGTAAACATGAGTGGTGATATCGTATCATAATTTTCTGACCTATATGGAACGAAAAAACCTAAAAGACATGAGTGGTGATGTTGTATCATATATGAAACGAAAAGTCCTAAAAGAAACATAAGTCTCCAGCTAAACTTCTTCGTTATCTTCTTAGCAAATGTCAGAAATATTTCCGGCCGCCGCCGAACACGCGGGTATCATGGCTACGAGTCGATGCGCCCAACTTATGGTCACCGCCATCATTAATAACCTTGACGAGCCCTGGATATCACGACACCCAATGCTTGCGTTCACGTATATCAGTCAGTATTTCCCTGGGATTTACCAATGGTAAGCTAGTATATGCAGGGGTGTAGCTAAATGAGGGGGATCATTAGGATGAATGTGCCCCCTATTGGCCGACGCGAAAAATATAGTGAACATTAAAAGAAAACTGGACAAATTCTGTCACCCCCCTTTCGAAAACTTTTCCTACGCACCAGATATGTTGTTAAGATAATAGATAATAAAGAAGAACTCAGGGCTTTCTCCTCATCGTTGGGAATTCTAAACGGTCAAAAGTACAGCGTCCACACCCTGAACAAGGTTAGAAGGGAAAGCAGAAGGGATCTCGATTCATTGAATAATCCAAAAGACTTTGGAAACACAGTAGATCACGACTCGATCAAGACTCAACAGAAATAAAATTTTCTCTGTCCGAGCCGAGGTTCCCGCAGTCCTGGGCCACAGCGGCGAGGGACCAACGCTTTTCCACTGAGTCAACCATGCATCCCCTTCCCCTTGTACTCTCTTTATTTTTATTTTTTTGTGTCCCCTAATTAGTATGGGTTTGCCCAGGCTACAAGGTTTCTCTTGACACATTAATAAAGTTTCTATCTATCTATCTATCCTTCTCGCCCTTAACGGTCGGTGTGTATTATAAGCACTGGGCTGCGACGTCTAAATTTGACCGGGACATCTTGAATCTACGGTCTGAATATGAAATTAAATTTTGAAAATTTCTTCCAACCTTTGCGAACATTAGTTTTGGCCACAAATTGGGCTTTTCCAGCATTAGCTAAACACTTTACAATTTGTGTCAGGTTCTCAAAAACGATCCAGTTTGACTGGTTTGTCAAGTTTTACAGCCTGAGGGACGCACCGCCGCTCTAGTCCTCAGAGTCCTCTTCTTCATGGTCTTCTTCAACGAAGTGTTTATAGCGGAGCTCCTGAGCGGAGCACCATACATAAGGAAAAGTGGTATCAGAATTCAGACGTATAACCATCAAGTCGCTTTTGAGTGGTTTCAGAGGTTTTTGTCAATTTCAATGACGTAAACAGTGACGTCATGTCACGTGACTTTGACAATAGACAGGTATGAATCTAAAGACAACTTTTGCCAAGTTTGGTTGTTATTGGAGCTTTCCTTCTTGAGATATGATTTTTTTCTTTTCATTCCTGAATAAAACGTATAGTGTAATTCCGTGTGTGTGTGTGTTTGTGTGTGTGAAGTAAATGGAGGACGAACCACTTGACAGACTCAACTCGTTGGTTTACGCTGGACCAAAGTAACGGTCTCGCCGACAGTAAGATTAATAAAATTTAAAATAAGAAAAGTCGGCGTTACAACGTAGGTTTTAGTTGTATTTTAGTACAATATTTCGGCTGGCCAAACCAGCCTTCTTCAGGTACTGTGAATACATAATGGCATGATAGGACTTATATATAAGGTGAAATGTGATACAATAAAAATAATGATGATGATGACGTTTGTGATGTGACACTAGATAAGAAATATAAAAATGAAAGGAAAAGATAAATACAGTATAATCTAAAATGAAGTCTCATCTCGTCGATTCAATCCGTCAGGCTCAAGGGTACCAGCACGTAGGATGAGTGTGGCCTCTCTTGCCTTACGAATTGAATCTCGATTAGTCATTAATTTTTCAAGGGGAATCAATTGCATGTCAGATGTTTTGTGATTGGGTGTCGATAGAAAATGTTCTTCGCGCGGGATCTACGGGACTTGTTTCGAGCTCTCTTCGCGCGGGATCTACGGGACTTGTTTCGAGCTTTGAACTATCGACTTCTTCAACTTTTTTTTTTTTTTTTATTGTTGTTGTACAATTCTTTTCGGCAAAGTCATTTCAGCCTGAATACTAGTTGCATTCTATTCTTAAAAAGTTATCTGAATTGTATGTTTGTTGTTGTTGTTGTTGTTTTTAATCCTGTAACAAATATATTTTAAATCTATACATATTATATTATCCAAAGTTAACTTCTTAATTATTGGTTTAGGTTAACGTACGAAATAAGAATATTATCTGAATAACACAAACATAAAAAATATAATTATATAGTTGATGTGATATAAATTTAACAAACAGTTGTACAACACATAGTATATAAACAAAGTAAATAAACAAAGTATATAAACATATTGTTCTACCCATACACGGGCTGGTATCATGAGACCCAGCCACGCATCAGGCCTTTTTAAATTTCTGGTCCTGATCCTCACTCTGAACAGCATATTCAAAGGCTACCATAGATTGGATAATGGAACTGATGAACTCCCATCTCTTGTGAAACCTCTTTGTACTTGGTATCAAACAAACGTTGTTCGTCATGATTTTCCTCCTTTCTCTTGGCAATCACTTACTTTTTCTGTCCCCTGGTCTTTCAGAGGAAATTCTGGTTTACATTTACTACAAGCTTCCTTGTTAACAGCCCTGCTGATTCTCTTGGCTGGGGATGTGAGCCAGAATCCCGGACCCATTGATATCTCTAGTCTTCCGGCTCATTCTGTCTCGAATCACGATAGTTGCCACTCATTTATTCCTACCTTGATTTCCAATCGTTCGGATTGTGCGAGACGCTTTCTAAGACCGGTAAATCGTACCCTGGTCAGCATCGATCACTGCGCGTCTCAGGGTATTCCTGTGCGAGTTACTCAACGAGTTAACATCCCAACAAACACTAAAAAGCGGTTTTGTCCTTTACGCAAGGGGGTAAATTTACACAACCTCTGCCCTGTTGAGCGTGTAAATGGACACAATTTCGGTAATCCTTTAAAACTTGGTTTATTCAATGCGCAATCTGTGGGAAACAAGGCCTTATTTATTAAGGATTATTTTGTGGAGCATCAATTTGATCTTTTAGCTATCACGGAAACATGGGCAAAATCTGACTCTGTAAATGCCATCAGAGAATTATGTCCCAAAGGTCATGGTTTTTATCATGTTCCTAGGAAGAGCAGGAGTGGCGGAGGTGTCGGTTTTTTGTACAATCTGGATTTAAAGATAGTCAAACAAGATGCTGGAAAGTTTTCTTCGTTTGAATCCATGGAAGTATTGTTACATTCCTCTAAAATGTCATTAAAGATTGTCATAGTCTATAGACTTCATGCAAAACCCAAAAAGAATGGTGTCACGGCTCCAATGTTTTTTGAGGAGTTCTCGCAGCTTCTTGGGCGACTGACTACTTCTGCTGACAAGCTGCTGATAATCGGTGATTTTAATTATCATGTCGATGAGCCCAATAAAGATCATAGGGCTGCTCGACTGTTGGATCTACTGCATTTGCATAATTTAAAACAAAATGTATCAGTTCCTACTCACAGAAGTATGCATACTCTAGATCTGGTAATAACTCGCGATGATGAGGACGTTTTGCTAGATTGCTCTGTTTGTGATCCCTGTATGTCGGATCACTTTTTTGTGCACTGCAAGCTGGCACTAGATAAGCCTCTTCCTGCTAAAGTTGAAAGGACTTATCGGAAAACACGGAATGTGGATCTTGGTGCTTTCAGCCACGACCTTGCTAGTTCTTCATTGCTAACGTCACCTGCGAATTCGCTGAATGATTTATGCGATCAATACCAGGAAGTGCTTAGTAGTCTGGTGGAGAAACACGCCCCTCTTAAGAAGCGCACCATATCATTACGTCCTGCTGCACCCTGGTATTCTGAGGAAATAGCACAGGAAAAGTGTAAACGGCGCAAGTTAGAAAGGAAATGGCGCAAATCTAAACTTGATATTGATCGAGATCTGTTTGTTGAGCAATGTAACGTAGTTAAAAAGTTAATCATGTCCACTAAGATGGATTATTATTCCTCAATTATCTCTGATAACGCATCTAACCCGAAAGAATTGTTTAAGTCTATTGATCGTCTGCTTTATCGCAAAGCTGAACGTCTCTATCCTTCCTGTGAAAGCAAACTTGAACTGTGCAACAACTTCTCTAACTTCTTTTTGAACAAGATCTCTACCATTAGAAGTGAACTCACTCCAGTCCCGGATGACGTCATTACCATGTTCGATCAATTGGATAATGCCAACATTTCCTGCAGACTGGAAACATTTGTACCAACTGATTCCGAAGAACTCTCTAGTCTTCTACGTAAGAGTGCATCTAAATCATGTGTTCTTGACCCTATTCCATCGGGGCTACTTCGTCATTTCCTAGACGACCTTCTACCCGTTATGGCTAGAATTGTGAATTTATCTTTTCAATCCTGCACAATGCCCGCTTCTATGAAGCTGGCTGTTTTGTCTCCGTTGTTGAAAAAAGCTCTTTTAGATCATGAGCGTTACCCCAACTTCAGGCCAGTGTCAAATCTTCAGTTTTTATCAAAATCGATCGAAAAAGTGGTTGCAAAGCGTGTGGTGTCATACCTTCACGACAATCATCTTGGTGAGCCCTTTCAATCTGCGTATAAGATATACCATAGCTGTGAAACTGCCTTGATACGTGTACAAAACGACGTTTTACAGTCTATTGATACAAACCGCTGTGTGATACTAGTCTTACTGGACTTGTCGTCTGCATTTGATACCGTAGATCATAGTATTTTGTTACGCAGGCTGTCTTCTAGATTTGGCTTTAAAGGAAATGTACTATCGTGGTTCGGGTCGTATCTTGCTAATCGTTCTCAGTTTGTCATGGTGGATGGTACTGCGTCTGAGCCGCGCCCACTTAACTGCGGGGTACCGCAGGGATCCGTTTTGGGCCCCTTGCTCTACTATCTCTATACCGCACCCCTTGGGGATATTTTTCGTAATCACGGACTTCAATTTCACTTGTACGCAGACGACACTCAAGTCTATACAACCTACAGCTGTCAAGATGGCGAGGAGCTTGCGAGCGCCAAACACCGCCGGAGAGTCTTAGTAGTGTCAACTGATAAGTAATTGCGCACTTTTGCTATGTTACGGAGATGAAAGAAACTAGACTTTACAACAGCATCAACGTGTCTTGAAAAAGTCATGGTGCTGTCGAATATGACTCCTACATTGCGAGCATGTTCAGAGGGTACAATGCTATCATCACCAACAGAAAGTGAAATGAGAGGAGTATAGGGACGGAATCTAGAATGTAACAGGAGGAGCTCGGTCTTATCAGTATTCAATTTCAGTTTGTTGGTGGTCATCCAATTATTAACATCAGAAAGACATAATTCGATGCGGCATCGAATTATGTCTTTCTGATGTTAATAATTGGATGACCACCAACAAACTGAAATTGAATACTGATAAGACCGAGCTCCTCCTGTTACATTCTAGATTCCGTCCCTATACTCCTCTCATTTCACTTTCTGTTGGTGATGATAGCATTGTACCCTCTGAACATGCTCGCAATGTAGGAGTCATATTCGACAGCACCATGACTTTTTCAAGACACGTTGATGCTGTTGTAAAGTCTAGTTTCTTTCATCTCCGTAACATAGCAAAAGTGCGCAATTACTTATCAGTTGACACTACTAAGACTCTTGTGGTCTCTTTTGTTTTATCTAAACTAGATAATTGTAACTCTTTACTTTATGGCCTTCCACAACACATGCTAGACAAATTACAATATGTTCAAAATGCTGCAGCTCGTTTGATATGCAGATCAAACAAATACGATCATGTCACGCCTATGCTAAAGCAGCTACATTGGCTTCCGATTAAATTAAGAATAAATTTTAAAATCAACTTAGTTACTTTTAAATGTCTCAAAGGTTTAGCGCCTGTCTACCTGAGGGATTTAATTGAGGTCTATACTCCAGCTAGAGCATTACGCTCTTCAGATGCTCCTCCCAGACTTGTCACCTCGAAATACAAGCTAAAAAACTATGGTCTTCGATCCTTTTCTGCGCATGCCCCTTTTTTATGGAATGAATTACCTCCCCATGTAAAAAACTCCGAAACAGTCCCCGTTTTTAAGTCTCGTCTTAAAACACATCTTTTTACGAGTTATTTTAATTAGCGGATAATTTGTAAATAATTTTAAGTATATGATTTGTAACCTTAAATACGTTGTAAATAATAGTTTGTAAATTAGTAGTTTGTTTTTTATTTCTTATTTTTTAATGATTGTAATTTTTAATGATTTTAATTTCCAATGTAAAGCGCATAGAACGTGGCTATATGCGCTATATAAATGTTGTATTATTATTATTATTATTATGTTCAGCGGCGGTGGTGGGTTTAGATTTACATTCGGGCTTGTCTATTTTGCGATGATCATTAAAGCGTTGTCTAAGTTGGCGTTTAGTTTCTCCTATGTATTGCAAGTTACAGCGTTTGCATTGGATCATATAAATCACATTTTTAGTGTCGCAAGTTATGTGAGAGTTTATAAAGCGAGTTTCACCGGTCGTGAAAAAAGTATATGTTGTCTGTCCGTTTTCTATATATGGGCAGGTTAGGCAATTTTTGTCGCAGCGGTAAGCGCCTGGTGAAAGGTCTGAGTCATTAGAGGTAGTAGTAGTAGAGGGCAATTTAGCTTTGACAAGAGTGTCTCTGAGATTAGAACATCGTCGGTATGCTATGATGGGTGGTTCAGCGAAAGCTTTTTTGCAGCGGTCAGATGAAAGAAGTAAATTAAAATTACTCTTAATGATATGATTGATGTTAGGAAGTGTGGGGTTATAGGTTATAACAAAAGGGACACGGTTACACTGTTTTGGTCGATTAGTGGGGCGTAGAGCATTTATACGAGGAATTGCTGCAGCGCGTTGTATTTGTCGTTGAAGAAATCCTTGTTTGTAGCCTCGTTTAAGAAGATAGATCTTTATTCTAAACCTACTGATAAACATCAGCATTTACTATACACATCTTGCCATCCACACCACACCAAAAAGGCTATACCTTACAGTCTCGCTCTTCGCCTACGCCGCATCTGTTCTACTAACGACGCTTTCGAAAAAAGATGTAACGAGCTCACTAACTATCTTCTTAAACGAGGCTACAAACAAGGATTTCTTCAACGACAAATACAACGCGCTGCAGCAATTCCTCGTATAAATGCTCTACGCCCCACTAATCGACCAAAACAGTGTAACCGTGTCCCTTAAGTTATAACCTATAACCCCACTTCCTAACATCAATCATATCATTAAGAGTAATTTTAATTTACTTCTTTCATCTGACCGCTGCAAAAAAGCTTTCGCTGAACCACCATCATAGCATACCGACGATGTTCTAATCTCAGAGACACTCTTGTCAAAGCTAAATTGCCCTCTACTACTACTACCTCTAATGACTCAGACCTTTCACCAGGCGCTTACCGCTGCGACAAAAATTGCCTAACCTGCCCATATATAGAAAACGGACAGACAACATATACTTTTTTCACGACCGGTGAAACTCGCTTTATAAACTCTCACATAACTTGCGACACTAAAATGTGATTTATATGATCCAATGCAAACGCTGTAACTTGCAATACATAGGAGAAACTAAACGCCAACTTAGACAACGCTTTAATGATCATCGCAAAATAGACAAGCCCGAATGTAAATCTAAACCCACCACCGCCGCTGAACATTTTCTATCGACACCCAATCACAAAACATCTGACATGCAATTGATTCCCCTTGAAAAATTAATGACTAATCGAGATTCAATTCGTAAGGCAAGAGAGGCCACACTCATCCTACGTGCTGGTACCCTTGAGCCTGACGGATTGAATCGACGAGATGAGACTTCATTTTAGATTATACTGTATTTATCTTTTCCTTTCATTTTTATATTTCTTATCTAGTGTCACATCACAAACGTCATCATCATCATTATTTTTATTGTATCACATTTCACCTTATATATACGTCCTATCATGCCATTATGTATTCACAGTACCTGAAGAAGGCTGGTTTGGCCAGCCGAAATATTGTACTAAAATACAACTAAAACCTACGTTGTAACGCCGACTTTTCTTATTTTAAATTTGTGTGTGTGTGTGTCCGCCCGGGACACAGGCATCCCAATTTCAGGCGGGAAAATAGGCAAGAACGCACACCCGCGAGCGCGCGCTTCTATTTTTGTCGCCTTCGTATTCAGTTTTAACGGAGCTCCGCACGGCGCTATTTGACCAACATTGGGTTAATTTAAAATGTTAGAGGCAAGGGGGGTGCACCACCTAGGTCACGCGGCATGACGTCATCGATGACGTCATCAAAATTAGAAAAGTCAATATCTCAAGAAGGCAACATCGTTAGGTGACCAAACTTGGGTAAAGTTATCTTGGAGGTAAGGGGGTGCACCACCAAGGTCAAGTGGGATGACGTCATCGATGACGTCATCAAAACTAGAGAAGTCAATATTTCAAGAAGGTAACATCGCTTGGTGACCAAACTTGGGTAAAGTTATCTTGGAGGCAAGAAGGGTGCACCACCAAAGTCACGTGGCATGACGTCATCGATGACGTCATCAAAACTAGGGAAGTCAATATCTAAAGAAGGTAACATCGCTAGGTGACCAAACTTGGGTAAAGTTATCTTAGAGGTAAGGGTGCGGCACCACCAAGGTCACGTGGGATGACGTCATCGATGACGTCATCAAAACTAGAGAAGTCAACATTTCAAGAAGGTAACATCGCTAGGTGACCAAACTTGGGAAAGTTATTTTGGAGGCAAGAAGGGTGCACCACCAAGGTCACGTGGCATGACGTCATCGATGACGTCATCAAAACCAGGGAAGTCAATATCTAAAGAAAATAACATCGCTAGGTGACCAAACTTGGGTAAAGTTATCTTGGAGGCAAGAAGGGTGCACCACCAAAGTCACGTGGCATGACGTCATCGATGACGTCATCAAAACTAGAGAAGTCAATATTTCAATAAGGTAACATCGCTAGGTGACCAAACTTGGGTAAAGTTATCTTGGAGGCAAGGGGGGTGCACCACCAAGGTCACGTGGCATGACGTCATCGATGACGTCATCAAAAATAGAGAAGTCAATATCTCAAGAAGGTAACATCGCTAGGTGACCAAACTTGGGTAAAGTTATCTTAGAGGTAAGGGAGGTGCACCACCAAGGTCAAGTGGGATGACGTCATCGATGACGTCATCAAAACTAGAAAAGTCAATATTTCAAGAAGGTATTATCGCTAGGTGACCAAACTTGGGTGAAGTTATCTTGGAGACAAGGGGGTGCACCACCAAGGTCACGTGGCATGACGTCATTGATGACGTCATCAAGACTAGAGAAGTCAATATTTCAAGAAGGTACATCGCTAGGTGACCAAACTTGGGTAAAGTTATCTTGGAGGCAAGGGGGGCGCACCACCAACGTCATGCGGCATGACGTCATCGATGACGTCATCAATACTGGAAAAGTCATTATCTCGAGAAGGGAACATTGCTAGGAGACCAAACTTGGATTAAGTTTTTTTGGAGGCAAAGGAATGCACCACCAAGATCACGTGGCATTACGTCATCGATGACGTCATCAAAACTAGAAAAGTCGATACCGCGATGACAGTAACGCTGGTATGTCAGTAATTATTCGAGCTCCGCTTTTAGGCATTGCCTAAATCTATATATTAGTTTCTCCCGTGAACTGCTGACACAGCCGTCTATTTAAAGGCCCATCACCAACCGAGAGCCTAGGCGGACTCTTAGCCAATCAGGTCACACGAAAACAATGGATCAATTTGAAAACAAAAGAAAACGGGGCGCAAAGGCTCCCGGTTGGTGATGGGCCTTTAAATGAATGACGACCGCGATAGCGATGGACAATGAAGCTTGTGCTATCTGCAAGAACCTTCACGGCAAGGACTGACGCCCTGGTCCAGGGGTAATTTTCCGAAGACAAAAATTAAGTATTTCTTTGTTGGGACTAATTCATCAATGTACAGTGTTCGTAAACTATGCCAAATAAAACTTTGATCTGTCTGCAAAGATTGACGATGTTTCAACAATGAGCTGACCCACGCATCCTGGTAAAACATCGAGATGTCATGGATCACTTGCCCACTACAATTGGGGGTAGGGTGGGGCGACAGTTGAGAGGGCTGGCACCGTCAAGCAGTGATGTCCCTTTGTTGACATAACCCGCTTCTTCTTTTGAGCGTCCAAAGAACAAACTATGGCTCGTTGGTTGTTGCTAATATTCGGAATTTCAGTGATGTTTTCAGGTCTGGTGGTGACATTTATTGGTCATTATCAGGATGCAGACCTTACTCTGCATTTCTATGAACACTTGGTGCCTCACCAGACACAGTGTTACGTGGTAAAGTCGTGTGGAAAGACTGTGTTTTTATTTCCCTTCGCAGTCTCATTGACTAGATTAAAAAGATCTCAACCAATAGGAACCCGTGTATAAAACGCAACTGATTTACTTTCGACTTTCATCTGAAATCCAATCTAGAAAATATAAATAATATTCAAAATAAATCAAATATGGAATAATTTTACAAGATAACGCTAAGCTGCCCTCAACATCTGGAGTGGCTTGAGGATTAATGCGAAGGCGAAAAACATGTTGAGGATAGATACAACATAATAGAAAGGAAAATCAAAACACCCTTGGCACACACATCTTGGAGCCTGTTTAAGTTCATTCAGTTGAATTTCATAATGAAAATTCCTACCAACGATGCAGTTACGAGAACAGATTTTATATGGCTTCCCCGGTATTTTCTCTTTGAGAAATGTAATGGGCTATCTCTATTACTGATAACATTGTGCTCTAGAAACAGGCACCATAAGAAGGTATTGTCGTGAGCTAGCGGGGGTGTTAATTTTACTGCTTTTGTAGCACTTGATATGAAACTGATAAAAATACCTTTTAATCTGATAATTCACTTTGTGTGACTTGGCTACGATGAATATAGTAAAAAAGTGTTTTAACGCTAAAGTGTGGCCAAAATTGGGACATCAAAAAAGGACAAATAGGGAAGTTGGTTCATTTCAGAAAGGTAAGTAATACTTTAATGTACTAATAAGTGTACTAATTCATGTAGACTAAATCTATTTTGGCTTTTTTATATCTTTTGTACTTTTGCTGAAGATTTACACAACTGCCATGAATATAGCATGGTTGATTTTTATCATTAAATCACCATTATTACCATGTCTCTAAATTCGCAGAGAAAACAGCAAGATTGCGCAAAATGCAGAGAGAGAAAGAAACAGTTTTCGGAAGGCTGTCGAATTTCTCGAATCCGCTATGGAATAATATCATGTTTATTACCGTTGAAGATTCCTGTAGGTGCAATCAAAGTTTAGATTTTATACGTTTTGGGTTAGCTTTACCCTTACCGAAAATTGGGGCCATTAAAATTTAGATTTTTTTTTCAAAGTACAATGGACCATATTGTGCTCTATGGTCGATTTTTGCCACGCTGAATTTCTCGTATTAAACTTAGTTTATGCCATACTCAGTCTAAATTAGACATGATTCAAAGCAATATGTAATATGTAAATCACCCAAACAGGCCGAAAACGCGAAAATTTGTTTGCCGTTTTTCTCGTCTCGTTTGCGCGCGCATACCAACAGAACACGTGCGCGACTATTCTCGTACTCAGAGCTCTCCCGATCCGAGGCTCTGGTGGTGTGCTAGCTCTTGGACATCCAATTTGAGGGCTGATTTTGAACGTTGTGACATGCGCAAAAAGGTGTTTCTCTCAACGGCTCAATCTCGTACCCAGAGCCCGTGCATTTTTTAGCCAGCGGCCTAATAGATACGCGGGCTCTGGGAACGAGATTGTCAACGGCTCTGTATCAAATCTCGCGCATGCGTCAATGGCTGTCACCCGAGCCTCCCCCGCGAGGCAACGAGCCCGGGAGCTCTACTGGGTCCAGAACAAGTGTGAGTTTAATTTACTTAATTTTACGGCCCGTCGTCAATCGAGCAGCCGAAAAACAAAAGCAAATGGTGCGCAAAGGCTACCGGTTGATGATGGAACTTTAATTTTGACTTAATGCAATTTAATAGCGCTGCGCACAGATGACGTCACACTAATTAAAAACTCAGACAGCTAGCAAATACGCGTTTCTTCCATTCTTAGTTTTCTTTCTAAAGAACGATACAAAATGAATTCGTAAACTGGTACTTCCACTCATTATTGCAGAGCTTGCAGTCCTACCCTGACTCGTATTTCGAGCGCGATCATTCTGAATGGGATTTCAGAGGGATCGTTTGTCCGAGTGATTTAATTTTAGAATCTGTGCGCAGCGCCATTCTCTTGATTTAGCCGAAAAAGGGGTGCGCATACGCTGTGACTGATCTCACTTGATATTATTAATCCTTTCTATCACTACGCTGTGTCAAATACATATGATTCATTCGTGACATAAGGTTATTGTCTATTTCAGGCCACAAAGAGAAAGGCCGGTTAGGAGTCCCAATGTGGCTGTGCTGTAAGCGCGGCGACCCTCGACCCCGTGACGGGCCATGGGCGTGGCTGATAAGCGGGGTTACCTTCATGATAAATGTCCTTGTAATGGGTTTGATTGGCAGCTTTGGAATTCTACTTCCGGTTCTAAGCCGAGAGTTCAGAGAGAGCAGAGGGAAAACAGGTACAGTAGGATAACACTATATGCACGACACGTTTGTAACTGTTTGTAACGATTGGATTTTTAATGATTTCTCGCGCAATCTCACGCAGTTAGCCTGCTCCAAGATGGCGAGCGCAACACGAGAGGCCACATCGCGAGAGCATTTTTAATTTGTTACAAACATGTACAAATTAAATAACAACTAAGTTTTCACAATATTTGGAAGATTAAATTTCGCTAATTCATAGCTTTTAGAAATTGCTGTAAACTTCTTACAGAGTTGCGTAGAACGTCATGAAAAAAACAACAGCTTTACACCGAGTTTTGCCTTGCAGCTTGGGTTGGCTCATTGACCAGCGGCTTAACGTTTGGGACAGGCCTAATTGCGGTTAAGCTCTCAACGTTGATTGGCTACCGCTTGGTTTCCATATTAGGAGGTCTCATTTGCGTGACGTCACTGGCCCTCAGTTCCTACGCGCAGTCCTTGTGGGTTCTCTTCTTCAGCTACAGTTTATTATTTGGACTTGGCGCGGGCTGGGTTATCAATGCAGAGATAGCTACAGTCAAGAGGTACTTTAAGCGGAGGCTAACTATGGCTGTCGGGCTGATAGCAGCAGGTGCGAGTTTGGGTGTCATGGCGGTAGGGCCCACTCTTCAGATACTCGTTGACTCTTTCGGATGGAGGAACGCATTGCGTGTAATGGCGGCAGCTATGCTACTTGTGTCAGGAGCTAGCATTACCTATGATCCTAACGTGGAGGCAGACACCGAGGAGGAAGGGCTGGGTGCGGAGATGGGCTGTGTGCCTTGTGCCGTGTGGGTGAACTCTACCTATATCGTGGGGCTACTCACCTCCTTCTTGACATACTTTGGTCTACACACGCCCCTTATACACTTGGTAGGTGCAATTAGAAGGTAATATTCGAGCCTCGTCTAGCCTCGTAGCCCTTGTTTTTGAATCCGAGCGCGCGCCTCTCTTGATACATTATTTCTGAGCTGCAAGCATCAGTTTTTTTTTTTCAAACAAAACATCGCAAAAAAACAAAAAATTTGCGCCGAGCTTTCCGATCGATTTCCAAAAATTCAAATTCCGAGCTTTGCGAGCCTCAATAAGTGACTGCTTTTTTTATTACCGAGGCTAGATAAGAAAGGTGGTCGAACTCTTGAAAGAATACAGAAAAACCCCGCATATAAGAACCTGGACCTGTTAGGCTAGAATTATCCATGTAAACCCCATGTTTCCTTGTATTTTCAAATCAAATAAGAACCTGTTTTAGGCTAAAATTTTAGGTTCTTATACGCGAGTTTTTACTGTACTATGGTTGAGGCAGCTGGGACTAATAATTGTCTTATTCGTTAACAGATTCGCTACTCACAAGAAGTAGGCATTCCCAACAAGCAAGCGTCTCAACTGTTCGTGTTCATTGGGGTGGCGTCCGCTTTAGCGAGGCTCCTAACAGGCCAAGTATTACACAAACAGTGGTTGACTCCGCTTCGTTGCATTCAGCTTTCCGCCTTAGCAGTCGGAACATCTATTCTCTTGTTCACCCAGGCTACGAAATACATTCACTTTGTTGCATTTGTGTTGTTCTATGGTTTGGCGAATGGCGCGTTTGTCACTACCCAAGCGGTGTTCTACTTAACCTGTGTGGAGGAGAGGAAAGCTGTTCTAGCAATCAGTATGGGACTGTTGGTATCCTCCGTTGCCATCTGCCTCGGACCGGCAGCAAGTGGTAAGTGAGCAGACACACAAAGAAAAATATTTACCACGGTGCGGTCTTGAAAAGGGCAACGTAGCTATCTTTTTAAGAAAAATCAATGCGAAGCTGTGGATAATCCTCATTGATAATGATGACGTACAAATTTTCGAATAAGTTTGATTTGATGATGCACTTTTATTCTCATCATTGTTATGTTGCGAGTGTAAATAAGAAGTTTGAAAGCCTGCAACTTGTCTATGACAGTAGAAAATAGAAACACTTGGACTCAACCATTCGACTCCTACACTTTTTTACTTTCACACATCTAACTACAAAAGTCTATTTGCCATACACCGTAGACAAGTGTACCCTTTGGGTACCTGTTTTTGTATTGCTTCAAAGTTCAAAATCCTTACTTAGACCTTGAATAACCGACGTTTTGTTCGTTATTTATTTGCACAGGTTTTATAGCTGATCGACTGGGCTCATATGTACCAGCATTCTACACTGTAGGTGGAGTCGTCATCTTCTCGTCAGCCCTTCCATTCATGCTCAAGTGCATTCCCTGTCACCAGCATACACACACGGAAAGTGAGGCAGTGTTTGAGAGTCAACTTCAGCTGGTTGGTTCACGACTAGCCATAAGAGACTCAATTATACTGTAACGTTTACAGCCACACATGATTCTGGGTATACGTTTCAGTCCCTGTGGCAAGTGACATGAAGTAAGCGGAAACAAAGCTTTGCCCACTGTACAGGCATTGTGAGGAGTCGAACATACATTCTGGTACCTAGAGCTGCCCAGCTCATCTCCTCGCATGGCGCCCTGGTGACAGCCACTGACACAATGGGGAGTTTGCAGGTGTTGCGTGACATTTTGAATCTTGATCCTAACAAAATGAAAATACCATATTTGAAAAGAGCTTGCCGAAATAATATAAAAAGCCCAAAATTTGAGTTGATTTGGTTAAATATTAGCAAAGTTATTGGCACCCGAAGTAGGCTGTTTCTCTATATGTTTAATGTCTTGGTGGGCAACTGTTGCCCACCACAACATTAAACCTATAGAAAAACAACCAACTTCCAACGCTCATAACTTCTGTGTTATTGTCGAAATCACCTCAAATTTAAGGATTTCACACATTTCGGTGTTTTTTTTCAAATAATTTATGGTGTTTTTATTTTGCTAGGATCAAAATTCAAATGTCACGCAACACCTGCAAACTCCCCATTGCAAGACTGAATACAGAACCGCTGAGGGAAAGGGCCTTTGCGCATGATCCAACAATTCATTATCAGCCACCATGTACCAGAGCCTACTCCTTGAGTTGAGGAGCCGAGGAGCTGTGGGCAGGGCCCCGACATTAGCTTTTTTCGGTAGGTGCCATTGGTGACTAATTCAAAAATTTTAGTCGCCACAAAACATAATTTAGTCGCATAAACGTGGTTCTCAGCTGAACTCATAACGATGGGGTGCCATTTGGCGACTAGCTCTAAAACTTTGGTTGCCAAGTTCCCAAATTTAGTCGCCATTGGCGACGATATGGTCGCAGTGTTAGGTCCTGCTGGGTAAGCAAGAAAGGCTGGCTTCTGATGTCTGGGGCTCAGACAATCAAAGAAACTGCCATCTCCACAAAAACACTTGAAGATGTTGATGGAAATGTATTTGTAGTTAGCTATCTTGAGATTTCTGGTTAGAATTCAGTGTCTAATATTGAATGAAAAAATACCAAAAAAGAACTGTCTGAGGGCTGTTAAAGCCATTCCATCAAGATTTCTTTGCCTCATTCAAACCAATTCTATTAAAGCAAAATGCATAGATTGCCATATGGTGTTTGGATAAAAGCACTGTTACTGTGTGGTAGGAGGATTACAAAAGTAAATGTAACATGTAATGCTAAAAATGCTTTTGAAACAAAAACAAGCACAATAATTATCTTTAATTACTTATTATTTATTTATACGCAGTACAAGATTTATCAGGTGTGTAATAAAAACTTGCAATAAACAGAAGTTGTAGGCAGACAAGACTCTTGAGATAAATTATGACATAAACATGCTAAATAGTATTACATGAACCATGGCATGCTTTCAATATTGGTGCTAAAAGTATACAGTATTTGCCAACAGACTCTGGTCATTAAGTGTACCTCCTATGAACACAAAATAAGGGCCCTTAGTATAAACCAACTAATGGTCTATTACAAATCCTGCATTCTGGTTGGCTGAGCTACTAATGGGCTATTGGTGATAGATGATTTTTTCAACATAATATAATGGTATTCATTGCCAAAACCGACCAACTAGTTGGTTTATACTAAAACAATTAGACCTTTCGTCGTCATGTGCTATGATATCAATAGACCATTTGGCCTTCGGCCTCATGAAGAATGCAATAGTTTATGAACTGTATTCCACTAATAGTCATTAGTATGTTCACTACTGTCATTGCCACCCAGGTCTGTCGCTATACTCATCATGTCTGCTAGCATGTGTTTGGAATCTCAGACCCTCGTACCTGGAGTGTATAACAAGCACGTTCCACCTTATAAAGACTAGCTTTCAAGACCCTAAGCTTCGCACCAACATCCCTACCACAATTACCAAATGATACAAAGTCATCATGTATTTTTTGCATGAACTGACAGACCTTGAAAGGTGTCTGCAAATCCCCATTAGCAGCAGAGTTCAAACATAGTCGCATCAACTCGCCGGTTAGGTCTGCTACACCAAGTATGTAATCTAGAGGAGAGACTTGCAATGCTAGATTATCACCCCCAGAAGAAAACTCACACATGTTGAGAACTTCTTGGAATGTTACGAGAGACCCATGCTTTAGGAAGTGATAAAATGATAGCGCCTCGATATACTCTTGTATTCCTGGCGAATGTGCCCGCGTGAACTGGAAAGAGTCTTCCCCTAACAGCTCCGCTGCAATTTTTTTCAAGAATTCTCTCAATTCATTCAGCTTTTGCTGTCCCTCGTCCAGTATCTGGTTCGGGTTGTCAGCGCCTGCAAACCTTTGCAGTGTAAATATGGCACGTTTGCTGTGGATGGTAAGATCTCTGCTGCTCTTCACAATACGTTCATATTTATCATGCCGGGTGTCTAACTCTTCTTGGTATTGCCTAAAAGCTTTAATCACTAGGGAATTCTCGTTAACTTTTCGCTTGGAGGAAAATTTCTCATTTGTTTTTGGGCCACGAGGTCGCTTGCTTCCTCTTTCTCTGGACGCCATGTTTATCTGCTGACAAGGATAGTACAGCAAATCTGATTGGTTCGTTCAAAGTTGCAGCAACCAATCATAAGAAGTATAAGAAAAGAGTATCTTCATTCCCAGTCTACCCCATTTTCCAATATAACAGCAGTTTTTATTGGTTTATTTTCATGAAGTTAGCCAATCAAAACACACGTTAGAAACCCGCGCACTTCGAAATTTTGGCGCGCCATGTTTCTCAGTCATGTTGTGCGTGGAAAATCTCCATTTGTGTATACGTTTCTTTATGACTAAATGACGTGAAACAAGGAGATGAGCTCGAGAGGTAGCAGGACTAATAACTGGAGAGGACGGGGGAGAGGCGGTTGGAACAGAAGACGAGGTAAAAGAAGCAGATATTCCTTCTTTTGGCAGGGAGTTTTAGCGGTTGGTACTTAAGTCTTAATACACAAGTTCTTGCCGTCAAACTGAAGCTTATTATCTTTTCCTCCATGCTAGTCATTCAGACTGTTCCCTGCGAGTAGAGGCTACTTTTTACATCTCTGCATTTGCTTTTACTATAAAATTTTCCTTGTGTTTACAGTAACTTATGAACTTCGCAAAAGTAGCGCACTTCAAAACACAAAGCAAGAAGTGGTCTGCTAGCATAGAACTCAGACCCCGTCCACACTACACCGTTTTCAAACGAAAACGGATACTTTTTGCTCCGTTTTCAAAACGATTTGCGTCCATACTTATAGTTTAGATAGATAGAAACTTTATTTCTGTGTCAAACCACCTAGCTCGGGTAGAAAACCCATACTAATTTAGGGACACAAAAAAAAATGAAAAATATAAAATAATATAGAAATATTATAGAAGAATAATGTAACAAATATTAAAAATATAGTGCTAGTGTACTATCTACGATGTTTACAATGTTGTTTACAATCGTATTGTTTTCTCCCTTTTCGGTGATCGTTTTTGGCGTTGTAGTGTGGACGATAGCCGTATCCGGAGCAACAAGTATCCGTTTGTGTTTGAAAATGGTTTAGTGTGGACGGGGTCTCAGACATCGTACCAGAACTCAGACTGGTACGATGTATTATTGCAAGAAAGAAGGATCTAGCTGTGAGAGTATTCAAGAACCAACGTTTTCACAGGACTGAGTCTGATACATTGTAAGTTATTAAACACAATACCGGGACAATATAAAGCTATAAGGTACTTGTGTTGCAGGAAGAGGAAGTAGTGGCTCCATTTCCTCAAGCCAGCCTGCCACCCCACAGCAAAGAAGGCCTCGTCAGGTACAGACGTCACTGACTTCCTGTCCATACAAAAAATGGCCTGTGTACTTTCCAGATGATGGTGAGCTTTGTTTATCAAATACTAAATCAATGCAAGTCAGATATTCTGCAATGTGTTGAACGAGCACCAGTTATTTCTTGCTTTATAGGTATAATGGTTACAAATAGCATTATAATTAAAATTCTGATGAGGCCCCAATTTTGAGGTGGGCAGGGGAGAGGCTATGTTTCTCTAATTTTTCTTAAAGAGCTAGTGTCAGCCACTCCATTGTTGTTGTTTTCGTTCAAATTTGCTGTAAAAAGAAGCCAATTCCGTGGCTGCTTTTTTGCGGGTCCGCGACTGCGTGAAATACCAGAAGCCCTGTATATTGTAAACCTCCCTGTGCCAAACAAAAGGAGAGTTGTTCATGATTTGCTTTGTCGAGCTCCGGGTAATTGTAATAATGACATAATTATTGTTCTTTGCTTTATCTTTGTTCCAGCTTATGTCCCAGACTCTCCTCTGGCTCAGAAGATTGAGGCCTTTATTGCATATTTTGAGCAGCACATTGGGGAATTCTCTAAGGTAACATGTTCATGGTGTTACAAGTGCAAGAATATGCTTAATATTTTTTGTGAACATTTATAACAAGGGTTGCCAAATTGTCTCTTAGAAAATCCAAAATCTCATTATTTATTGTGTTCTCAAAATCTTGGATTTTTTTTTAGCAGAAAATGAGCCAGAATCTTGTATCCTGAGCTGGCTTTGATAATTTACACGGAATAACTATGTTTTCAAGCTACCATGAAGAGCAAGCTTTTTTAAACACATTTTGTTTATTTGTTTAAAGGGTGAAAAGATATGAAAGGTTTACCAACATTTTTTTCGCTAGTACAGTAATACAATGGTAAAGATCAGTACTATTTCATTGCAATTATTGCTGAGCCTTGTTTTATTATTTGCATAAGGCATGTACCATTTTTATATAATGTTTTATAGGAAGATATTGAGCGCCGGGAGTCAGTGACAGTTGATTATACAGATCTGGCAAATGATACAAGTTAGTATTTTTATTATGCAAACAACAACTTTTTATCATTTATTAATTTATTATGATACTGTATACTCAGGGCTGTCAGAACAAGCTGGTAACCGCTGGAGCTCCTGTGGCTACTTCACAAATGTGAGACACAAAAAAGTTTGAACCACAGAACTTTGTTAAAATGCAGCCTGTAGCCCACCTGTCCTCATTGTTTGCGAAAAAAAAAGAAAAGAACTGGAATCTTAAAATTGTAGTTCCTCTTAAAAATCTCCCAGCTCTGCTCCTGTGTCAGAATTGGTTTAACGAGGAAACAAACTGCTTTGAAGCTTCACAGCATTCTGACAGCTCTGTATACTTTTTTTAGTGTTTTACATTGATGACCTTGGTATGTCTTGTTGCAGTATTGATATCCATGCTACCCGATTTTGCCGCTGAGCTGCGGGAGCAGCCAGAACTTACACTGCAATGCATAGGGCTTGCCATGTACCAGGTATTAGTCTCATTGTTCATACATTGTCAAATTAATATTCAGACGTTAATTTGCTCATTCATTTATTAATCATGTTAGTATTCATTATTGCATAATTTTATGCATGCATTGCGTTTGTATATCTTTGTTCATTTTTCCTTTCTTTCTTCCATTTATTTCTTCATTCAGTCCTGCTTGATCACTTAATATTCATTCTTTCATTCATTTGTTATTAGTTAACTTCTTCCACTGATACAAGGGCTAGCAAATGTACATTGTTCCTGACCATTACTCCATGTGGCAGGGCAGAACAATGATTACATTTCTGTTGTCATTTTTCATTCCATTCACTTCATTTTGTACTTACATGTTTTAGGTTATAATAGCTGGACAAGCAAGCCAGCCAGAGGCTCCTATAATAATAGATTTCATACATTGTCAAATTAATATTCAGACGTTAATTTGCTCATTCATTTATTAATCATGTTAGTATTCATTATTGCATAATTTTATGCATGCATTGCATTTGTATATCTTTGTTCATTTTTCCTTTCTTTCTTCCATTTATTTCTTCATTCAGTCCTGCTTGATCACTTAATATTCATTCTTTCATTCATTTGTTATTAGTTAACTTCTTCCACTGATACAAGGGCTAGCAAATGTACATTGTTCCTGACCATTACTCCATGTGGCAGGGCAGAACAATGATTACATTTCTGTTGTCATTTTTCATTCCATTCACTTCATTTTTGTACTTACATGTTTTAGGTTATAATAGCTGGACAAGCAAGCCAGCCAGAGGCTCCTATAATAATAGATTTTCCTTTCATACAAGCCAGGTATACACATGGCATGTTTGTATAATACCCTCAATGTGATACACTGTATATAGTTGATAACTCATCATTTTGTATTGTTGTAGGGTGATAAGCTATGACCAGATAACTCCTCTCATGAATCTGAAAGCTTCTTATTTTGGTAAGGTATTTTATCAGTGTTAGAGCTGCAGATTTCAGGAAGGGAGGTGGTGGGGGGAGGGGACAGTCCATAGTGAAAATAATAGTGACCAAAATTGTACATTATTATTTCCTTCAGCAACACTACAAGTAGATGTATGGGGGCTTAAAGCTAAACTTGACTGAGCATTCGACTCAGAGGAATTGAGGATCTGGTGTTGATTTGTAAACTTTATTTCAGATAAAATGAATTTCAACCAACATTGGATAGGGGGAGTGGGGGAAAATGGAGTCAACATGGAGCCCTCCAATCACTTGAAGTTGAGCGTATTTACCTTGTAGAAAACGAAGGCCATTTAACAGTGTTCTAGCAGCAATTTTGTCAACAAAACTACATGATTTGTACAGGGTTTTCAGCAGAAATCGAAAAATGGAAAAACAGTCCAAAATGTCACATGTGGATCTTGCACTGACCCCTTCAATTACAAATTCAATATCTTTCTGGGTGTGCGGCAATTGCCCCCATCTTTTGCGCCCCTGTCTACCAATGATGTACCCGAGACTGCTCAGCACAAGTTAGTCTGATAGCCCGTGTAGCGGCTCTAAAGGGAAGGAAAAGAGGTGGGGGCGAGCGAAGACCAGAAGAAGCACGGCTGCAAGGCTAAGTCTGTTACTTTTAACACTATCATGCTGATAATGCTTTTCTGATCAACCTCAGGTAAATTTGTAGCCATCTGTGGTACAGTAGTGAGGGTTAGTAATGTCAAGCCACTGGTGACAAAGATGGCCTTCTCCTGCAATCTCTGTGGAGAGACCCAGGTAAAGATTATTTATAGATTTTTTTGTGTGTTTTATTGGGTAGCATGTGGTCAAAATGGGGCTTGGAATTCCAGGGTAGGTGGCCAAAATAGAGCTTGGAATTCCAGGGTGGGCATACTTAAAATACAAAATTCCAGGGTGGGTAAGCACATTCCAGGTTGGTCATGAAAAGTTCACTGTGGAATTTCAGGGTGGGTGGCTCAATGCAAAAATTTGACTGGTGTCCTCAACATGGGTGGTGCAAAATGTTTTGCAGCTGCCCCCATTCTCGTGTGGCCTCTGATAGCAATTTCCATTGACATTAGACATTGCTTATGCGTTTGTTACTTACTAATTTGTTTAGAGCATACCTCTTCCAGATGGCAAGTACAAGGTTCCATCAAAGGTAATTAAACCACAGGCTGTACGGAACAAAGAAGAGACTGCCATTCACATGGATCTGAAGTTGCTGTGTTATCAGCAGCATGTCCAGAAAATCTCCTGAGAAGGGGGGGGGTGGGGGCTGGGAGGTCCTCCCTAAATCTACCTCTGGTTATAACCTCAATAGTTTAAGCTAAACACTATTTTATGCTGTTTTCCAAAGTTTCAGGCATCGACTGTAATTTATGAGGTATTTCTAAAGGCTTTTCGTTTCCCCAGAGTCCTAAAGTGATGTCGTCACAAAAACAAAATTTTCAATTTAGCAATATTTCTTCCTTGATTTCGAAAGGGCATATCGATTGAAAGCTACATGTAACCGGCGAAAAACGCGCGACGACTCCCTGAATTTCGGGAAGCGCCGTCGATCCACGCGGTTAAGAAAAATAAAACTAGAAAGCGAAAGGAAAGGTTTCGGCGCTAACATAAGGCCGCGCCTAAAACTTAAACTGAAATTAACTGAACATAAAACTTTCAGGATCCGCGAGCGAAGGCAACGTGAGAACAAATGATGGATGCAAGGAGTGGACTTATAAGAGATTTATTACGGAACTTACGGACATATACCCTTTCCGGGATACGTTGTCACCCAAAAAGCCTATAAGCTTGGTGCGCTGGGGAGTATGGGTAAAGATTCAATGTAAATTTCTGTAAAATATTAGAAACAACATGCTTGGAAATGTGCTGAAATTTAATCATTTCACCTGTGGTTGCGATAACTGTCTGAATTCAGTTCAAACAGTAGCAGTTTAAATGCCCCCATCATCCTTTGCGCTTCAAGCTTATAGGCTTTTTGGGTGACAACGTTTCCCGGAAACGGTATATATTACAAAACTGTTACGATACATGTGAAATTCTATAAGGCGAAACTCTTTAAACAATTCTAACCATACTACTAAAAGCCGTCAAAACTCTTACGAAACTCTAGCGAATTATCAAAACTCTTCTGAAAACTATTGTGTCACAATTCCAAAACGACTCTAAACATTCTTACTCAGAAACACTTGTTGCGCACAAAATCTTGTTCGAAAACTCTCTATGAATAATTGAAATCCTAAAGCTAATCTATCTTTCCGAAAATACTTACAACGGAGAACAGAGCACAGCTTACACTCAAGACTTTAGCCGGCCGGGGGCAAAGCCCCGACTCTTGTTGACTGTCTCTGCTTTGCGACTTCTCAGCTTTGCTCTTCTTCAATCTCTCTCTCTAATAATCTAAGTCCGCGTATTTATACCAGCTTTCACTAACGAGCTTGTAATAGAAATTAATTAAACAAAACTTAAACACGGGTTCCGCCCTTGCTAGATTTCCGGTCAACAAAGGAACTATTTACCTACTTAGCGGCAATTCGCGCAATTAGGAAATTAGCGGCAACCATTACACAGTAGACCGCGCACACAACGGAAGAAGACAACAACGCCTATTTCTCCCTTGTGCTGATGCAAAAAAGTAATAATTCTAAAGTCCTCTTTCTGAGTTGTGCGAACTTAAAATCACTGAAAAGTGATCTGGTCACATACACACCAAAAATGAGGTGAATCGGTTGAAACGCGACCGATATATGGCCAGCTGAATACATAATTTTCTTTAACAAATCACTGTATTTTTGTTATGAACTGAGTCCAAAATACAGTGATTTGTTAAAGAAAATTATGTATTTATTGGGCCATAGCTCGGTCGCGTTTCAACCGATTCACCTCATTTTTTGCATGCAACGTTCTTCGAAGTTGGTCTTTCATTATCCGTGGACTAAAGTCTGAAAATCGAAATTTTCAAATTTGTGACGTCACACTTTAGGACTCTATTTCCATAATATTTTGTGTGATTACAGTGCCCAGCTCCAGAGTGTCGCGGCAGATCATTTACGCCTCATCGCAGCTCAACACTCACCACCACCATAGACTGGCAGACTATCAGGTATAACTTTGGAATGTGTGCTTGGTCAATTACTGACTAAAAATTTCCACCCCCCGTGCTGAAACAACTTCAGCATATCGTTTTAGTTCAAAGGATCCCTAAAAAAATACCCGATTTTATTCAGCATACTGTTTTCGTTCAAAGGACCCCTAAAAATACCAGATTTTCTTCAGCATACCATTTTCGTTCAAAGGACCCCTAAAAAAATACCAGATTTTATTGAGCATACTGTCGCTCAAAGAACCCATAAAAAAACATGATGCGGTGCGTTGATCATGGTTCGAAAGTATTATGTAGTGGGGGATATCCTTACGTGGCAAATTTACCTTTTCGGGAATTTTGCCAGGTTCTGTCATGGAAATAAAATGTGTTTGAGAGTTGTTTTGACTGAAATATTTCTTTTATAAGACGTATCCCTCCGGGACTGAATGGGTAAATGGCCGAATCAATAAGCAGTCGAATCGGGAAACGCGAATAAGTGAGGAGCTTCACCGCAAGCAGAGATCATATCTAAAATCGATGGAACACGGTTGATGGAACAGCTCTCGATGGCAGACCATTTCTGACCATAGTAATTGTACTGTAGGATACAAGAAATCATGGATGATGGCTTAAGAGAGTCTGGTAGAATCCCACGCTCGGTGGAATGTGAGCTGACCGCTGACCTGGGTAATGTATTGATGGAATGAATTAAAAAATGGGATTTTTCAGAAAAAAATGAAGTTTGCACTGATGAAGGAGCAGTAAGTTCCGAAACGTCTGTTTCTATACCACCATTAGTGCACACCCCCTCATATGTTTAAATAAGTTTCTAACTTAAGTAACTTCAAGTTTGTTGCACTACACAGTTCATCGTACGTACATAGTGCATAATATTTTAGAATTGGAATCCATGAAACCACATTTTTGTGTTAGAATGATTTGATTCTCTTGGCCCAAGTTTTGATTTGATAATTCTGCTTCCGCAGTTGATAGTGCCGTTCCAGGAGACATGGTGACAGTGACAGGGATTGTCAAGGTGGTCAACTCAGAAGAGCGTAAGTCAAAAGTCAAACTTGCGCCAAACAGAAGTCAAACGAACACCAAGCTTTGGGTCTGAAAGAACATTTTTCATAGGACTTGTAATGATATCTACTACTAAAATCTAGTAATCAATTAGGTCTTATACTGGACAATCAACTGAGGTTTTGGTACGCTTTACGGCTTATGCTTTTGCCGCTTTTGGCCTATGTTCGACCTCTAATATGTGATTTATCATTGCAGCTCGTAACAAGAGCAACAAGGACAAGTGCATGTTTTTGCTGTATATTCATGCCAATTCCGTCAACAACAACAAGGGTAATATGCATTCCAATGAAGAACAGGAGAGTGGCCTTTCCATGGAATTCTCTCTCAAGGTATTGCGCATACAGAACATATCAGATTTTGTGACGAGTTGGTTGCCAGTATAGAGCAACTCAATTATTACTGGGTACATTATCGTTAGCCCAGTCGAGCCTTGCACAGCTATCCAATCCTAGCCTGTCGTCCTATGCAAAGTTATCATTATGAGGCAGAGCAGTCTTTATTGATATAAAAATTGTAATTTACGATAAAGGCACTATTGATTCACAGGAGCTGTATGCAATTCAGGAAATTCAAGCAGAAAAGCGCCTGTTCAGACTAATAGTGAAGTATGTGTGCTTTTTAACATGTCCTATCTTTTATTATCATTTTTGCTTCATAAACAAAAACTAACAATACTTTTCACTCCTGCAGTTCTTTGTGTCCTTCCATATATGGACATGAGGTAAATATGTTTTCTAATTGAACTGATCCATATGGTCGCCAATATGATACACCAAACAATGAGAAAACATGCGTGCCAGCGGTTCGTCTCCCGCATTAAACCGGGGAACCCGCTATATCCCGCTATATCCCATCGCCTAGTTCACCACGAGTCAGGTTACAACCTGAGATCAAAAAGTACTTCCTATCAAAGGCCCGTTAACACCAATCGATTTAGAGACTTTGTAACTGTAAAGTTTGCTGATTGCCTAAACTGAGTGTTGCTTACGCTATCTATTTACATACTGCTGTCACACTGCTGACTCCCCTGTAATTCAGTTAGTAAACTGCAAGAGGGTGAATTAAACTTATTATTATTATTATTATTATAAGGCTTGATAATAGAGGTAGCAACGATTGTTGGACCTCCATCGATGGCGTGTTAGAAGTATTGAAACAGCAAAGGAGCACGAACATTGATTGACCAAGGAAATGTTGCCTCTTCCAGGCATTGTTTATTCTACTCATTGACGTTTACGGAACTTTACTGCTGGGGTATTGGCTCAAAGTTTTTACGAGATGTGCGTTTCAAACCTCAAAGCAGAGGAGATTGCTCCTTATAGGCCACATCAGAGGTTTTTCACAACAAACGAATAGTAACGATAGTATGGAAAGATGAAGCTGATGTTACTCTAATATTCTACAGATGGTAAAAGCTGGGCTCATGCTTGGACTCTTTGGAGGGACACAGAGATTTCTGAACGACAAGGTGCTTGTCTGACCATAATCTTCTATATGATCCTTTTCCCTCATTTCATATGTTTATGCGTTTGAAGATGCGGCTTGAACAATAATAAGTTGAACTTAAACCTCAAGCAAGTGTGAGTAATGGTGTTGCTGTCATGGGAGTTCTTTAAATGATTTTGTTTCCATGAACTCTATTCGTGTTCCACCAGAACCGTATCCCAGTCCGTGGCAACCCTCATGTGCTAGTAGTAGGAGATCCGGGACTTGGGAAAAGCCAGGTAAGTAGTATAGGGCGCACCGAATTAGCCCTCTTTTTGGTGAGGAATACTTATTATGGTGAGGATGATGGTGTCCTGTGGGCATCTTGCGGGCGTCCTGCACGACGCAAGTGCTCCCGCAGCACCTGACGCACCCGCAAGACGCTCGAGTGCATGCAGAACGCCCACAAGGACGGCTGCAAGACGCCCGCAGGACACCATGCTCTTCACCAAAATTAGTATCCCTCACCAAAAAGAGCTAATTCGGTGCGCCCTATCCTACTCACGTAGGATAAAACTATTAATCTTTGATGTCATTAGTGCAAATATGAGGTGTTAGCATGATCACTTTGGTTCCAACTGTCTCGAGCCAGGAGACCAAGCGCCTGAACACTCAGCCAACCTTGTTGATAGACATCTGTTTGTACTTTAGATGTTACAAGCTGTCTCTAATATCGCCCCAAGAGGTGTCTACGTCTGTGGCAACACTACCTCTACATCCGGGCTAACGGTGAGTCGATAACATTAGTGAATAGCACACTTTGATTGGCTGCTCGCGCAGTTTTTTATTAGGGACGGACCATTCGGATTTTGATAGGAGAGGGACGCAAATCCCCTCCCACGAAAAAACTCTACTCACAGGAGATCACACCTTGAGCTCAGAGATATAGACACTGCAGACAAGTTTTGAACTAAAGGCAGCTGCGAATAGACCCATATCACGTTAATATGGCTTAATAATATCGTATAGTTATCAGGAAACGAAGTCCATAAATTGAATCAGCACATCCGTATTAGAAAAGCTGCAAAGTTTGGGAAGAATTACTCGAAAACTGGCTGATATATGAATTTCCAAAACTTAGCTTTCTGGGCCCAGTTCCTGAAGAGGTTGGAATTTATCCATTGGATAAGCGTTTATCTACTGATAACTCTTTTCTGAAATTCTAGGAACCGGCTCCCCCCCCCCCCCCCCCCCCAAAAAAAACCCATCAAAACGAACGGCAAGTAATGAGTGACTACATTCTCACACTTTATTGTCAGGTAACTCTAACGAAAGACGGTTCATCTGGTGACTACGCCTTGGAGGCGGGGGCGCTAGTCTTAGGCGATCAAGGTAACGAGTCATGTAGCATTGCTCAGAAGATCTATCTTTGTTGTTGGAATGGTATAACTCAGTCAACACTGGAAAACACCATGATAGAAAACAGTAGAACAATAAAAAGTACCAAGCCAATAGCGTTAGATCTTACGACTACTGCATCACACGAGGTAACACCAGTTCTCATCATTTTTCACTCGTGGATCTGCGATCTTTTTGATGGAGCAAACAACCTCGCTAGGAGAAATGCTCTGGCAACCAATATTTTTCAAATTGGTGGCCAGTTTTGCGAACATTAGGAGCCTCCAGGCGATAGCATAAGAAAGTTTATTTCCTGCTGTGTTTTGCCGAAGTTAGAATAATTCTCTCACTTCCTCCACCGGGCTTTCATATCCAATAATTTCCTTTTGTTTGTAGACCAGCCGTATCGTAAAGAGGGTTTAAAGTGATCAACTGTAATCTATCGGTTGTTTAATTCTAGGTTGTTGTTGTATAGACGAATTTGACAAAATGGGAAATCAGCACCAAGCATTGCTTGAAGCCATGGTAAGGTCTTGCTGTCCTGGAAGCTGATGTACCACGTGCCTTGTAACACGCGATATCTGGTCCTTTCTGAAAACTGCGCGATTTTTGTTGCATCGCCAAGCGTTCCAAACATTATTAAAATATTCCGCAATCGAGCATAAGAACTGTTCCATCTCAGAGAAAATTGCCTTATGTCAAATGTATACTGGGCTTGACTGGGTTTCTGCGAAAATTCGGGCAAATGTATCTCTCGCTGGACCTAGGATCGTTTGATTTTAACAAACAATCATTTGCGCACCATTATAGGAGATAAGCTTGGGTTTATGATGAACGCTCTTATGGTGAAAGCTTTCTAATAAATGTTAGATGGAGGTACTGCGCAGCCCTCTTACTTTGTTGCACTTTTTTAGGAACAGCAAAGCATAAGTATTGCAAAGGCCGGCATCGTCTGTAGGTATGTAAAATCTGTAGGTATGTAAAATTGTTTTGAGGAGCAAAAGCATTTGCATCTTGCAAAAAGCGCGCAGGTATAAGGCTAATCAATCTATACAATCTATCTATCAGTCTACCAGCTCGCACTTCAATCATAGCTGCAGCCAATCCTATAGGAGGACACTACAACAAAGCCAAGACTGTCTCCGAGAATCTCAAGTAAGGAAACTGAAAAAATAGAAGGGCGTTTCTGATAGGAGCACACTAGCTCTTCAGGGGGCCGTTTCTCGAAACGCCCGAGAATTCTCGGGCCCGAAAAGTTTGTTTTGAAATTTTAATAGATTGATCCCCAAGTTTTTCGTTTTCTTTTCTACCCTGATGGTTTAAGTAGTCTAGAACTTCTTATCCGTGAATATGTATACTGTTTACGTCTCAAAAAAGAAATTTCCGATTTCATTGAAACCCTCAAATCGAAGAAAAATCACCCGAAAAGTCTCGGGAGGTCAGTTGCTCCCGAAAACTTTCCATTGTTTTTCACCCGAGTATTTCGGGCGCCCGAAAAGTTCGGTTTAAACTCACGTAATTCTTTAAGTACTATAGAATAGAAATAACTACGAAAAGGGAGTTATAGACTATTAAAATCAGCAGGGTAGAAAAGAAAACGAAAATCTTTTTGATAAATCCATAAAAATTTCAAAACAAAGTTCTCGGGCCCGAGAATTCTCGGGCGTTTCGAGAAACGGGCGCCAGGGCCCGACATTGACTTTTTAGCCGCCACATAGACGTGTATCTCAGCTGAACTTAGAGAGATGGGGTGTCATTTGGCGACTCCTCTAAAATGTTGGTCGCCAATCCCCCAAATTTAGTCGCCATTGGCGACCATATGGTCGTAATGTCGGGCCCTTAATAGTGGATTGTTTTTCGCATGCTTCAAGATCTACTGTTCTGTCTTAATGGCGATCATCATACGTTCATGTTGTGTGTGTTTTTCAGAATGGGTAGCGCCTTATTTTCAAGATTCGACCTGGTGAGTCATTGAATATACAGTTGCATACAAATCAACTCACATGAGACTATGATGATGATACCATTGCAATGATGAGCGATCCTGACGTAACGATGGTGACCATGGAAAAGATTATGATGGTTGTCATCCAGGGGTGGAAATTGCGCATTGACTTGTAATCTTGCAGGTTTTGTCGACGAGAAGTTAGGCTTCTCGTTTGCCGATTTATACCAGTCATGATTTAATACCTGTTTCTATTTTTAGGGTATTGTTTTGTGGTGTTGATGCTATCGTTCTTTTGTGCGTTGGAAGAATAGAACAAAGAATAGACTGCCTAAATCATGACCAATATGCGCTAATGCAATAGTGCAGATTTCATATGACTGTGGAAAGTGCCGCGACAAAGGTGTGCCGCGCCGCGACCGTGACCGTGCCGCGACTACGCGATTTCATTCCGTATCTACAGCAGGCCAGGTTCCGTGCCGCGACCGCGACAGTACCGCCCCGTGTCACGGTACTTTTCACAGTCATACGAAATCTGCTCTATGCGCAAATATAATTATTTGTCTACAAAACGTGGTCGTTTTTAAGCCAAACAACCCTTCAGAAAGTTTGCTTTTCACGGTACATGTAGACTGAAAACGGTAGTATGAGGAGTATAATGATGCTAGTGATGGTTACCATGCTAGTGATGGTACATGTAGATTGGAAACGGTAGTATGAGGAGTATAATGATGCTAGTGATGGTTACCATGCTAGTGATGGTACATGTAGATTGGAAACGGTAGTGATGGTGATAATGATGACGGTAGTGATAATGATGCTAGTGATGGTTACCATGCTAGTGATGGTACATGTAGATTGGAAACGGTAGTATGAGGAGTATAATGATGCTAGTGATGGTTATCATGCTAGTGATTATGATTATGACGATTATGATGTTGACAAAATGTCCTTCCTTGGCGCGCTCCCTCGACCCCTGCCCCTTTCAATTAGAGAAATATGGAAGGGAGATTTTAAAATGCTAGGGACACAAATGACGATAGCGACAATGCCATCGTGATCGTTGAGATCATGATAATAATGATGATGGTTATGAAGAAGACAAAGTACAACAGCTTTCCACGCCTAATGCCGTTGAGTTGTCTTTGCTTCACCCGGTAAAATACTCATGCAAAATATTTTATTTATTGTACAGGTTTTCATCCTCCTAGATAAACCAGATGAGGTAAGGACCAATGCATCCCTAACCCCTGTTCATCTACCGCTCCTTTGTTATTTGTTATTTTGTTTTACATTCAATATAAGAAGGATGGAGGAAATCTCAATGTAGTCATCTACAAACAAAGTTAGTCCTTGATTTACTAAATCCATTTGAAAATACAACGCTTGACGCTTGAAGAGGTAAACAGATTCCCGCAAAACGGCTGCTGGTATGGATGGCTTTCTCTCTTCAAATACCAGAATTTAGAACATCGCATATTTAGAATATTAAAGTTTTCGTCTATTCTGTGTGCTTCCAGTGACGTTGCATTGTCAACTCCTTTCATTACTCAAATGCCCCTCTCATTGTCTCAGCGAGAAAAAGTTATGGGAAAGGTCAATTTTGACCGCGACAGTGGGAGGAGCGAAGAAAAGATCAAGGAAGCGCATGTGCGATGTGATGACAACGTACGAACAACATCAGGCAAAATTTATGACCAAGACACCCGCGTCCGGACGTTGGTTTTTGAAAGGACCACGATATTGTGAAATCTGCGGCTTAAATCACCCTGTGTAAGTGTGATAAATTACGTAAGACATTTACCAGGAAGGAATGCAGGGAGTAACACGGGATAACATTCTCGCGTAGCGCAATTACGAGGGCCATTTCAGTAATGAAAATAGTATCCAGCTTAGAAGTCGTTGCTGTAGAGCTTGCAATTGCAACCAGTTCACCAGCTCGCCAAATATTTGGTCTTGAAACAAAAACTGGCGACCATTCAATGTTCCGCCGTATGAATGTGATCAAACCGGTGTTTTTAATGTTCGTTTATATTGTCATGGTTGCTTTAAATTCTACAGAAAATGGATGATATGTTGTCCGAGCATGTCATGGCCCTCCACACTGGCAAGAAAAGGTGCGTATTTTATAAAATAGCTTGAGTCGCTTGAGTTTCAAACTTTTCACTTGTTTTCCAACATCCCTCGTGCGTTTATCACAGTATTAACCACTGGAATTTTTATTGCTTTGTATGATTATCCTAGCAGAGTTCAAACGGTCCTGGAAAGTCCTTGAAAGTCCTGGAACTCTGAAAAGGCCATCGAAGGCCTTGAAAAGTCCTTGAATTAAAAAAGAAAATTGACTTTGGGGATGATCAGAGTCTTGATCAAATTTAAATTGTTTAGATTTGATTCAACTTCGTCAGGTTTTCAGTAATAAATCCTACTTCCAATTAATGTGTTTCTCATTTTTATGAGTACTTGATACTTTATTTTAGTCCTGGAAAAGTCCTGAAAACTCATGGAATTTCATCGGTGCTTTCTTGTGTCAACCCTGTTTGTATGATCCTTGTTCTTTGTTCCTTGTTCACTTTATTTATCTGAAATATTTTCTCGCTATTTCAGTGCATTAGAGATAGTTACAGTAAGGCGTTCTACTGAAGTGAGTAACCTCTTAGATATTTAATTAATTTAATTTTAATTTTTAAAATAGACAAAATCAGCTAAACGGTGTTCACATCTTGTTGCCAATTCAGATCATGTGATGATGCCTTTGGGTGGATACATTACGATATTTTTCAGTGGCCGAAATCCTGATAAAACACTATAGTTTATTAAATTAAAAGAATTAACATAACTGCGACAAATATAGGTTGTTTTAGTATCCAATATCAGTGTTCCTTGCAAGTGTTTGGGGTCAAGTCCCCAGACTTGCAGCCCGTATGCTGAATTACGTTGGGTCCAGGCGCCCGTTTCTCGAAACGCCCGAGAATTTTCGGGCCCGAGAACTTTGTTTTGAAATTTTTATGGATTTATCAAAAAGATTTTCGTTTTCTTTTCTACCCTGCTGATTTTAATAGTCTATAATTCCCTTTTCGTAGTTATTTCTATTCTATATTATTTATAGAATTACGTTAGTCTAAACCGAACTTTTCGGGCGCCCGAAATACTCGGGTGAAAAACAATGGAAAGTTTTCGGGAGCAACTGACCTCCCGAGACTTCGAGAAATCGGAAATTTCTTTTTTGAGACGTAAACAGTATACATATTCACGGATAGGAAGTTCTAGACTACTTAAACCATCAGGGTAGAAAAGAAAACGAAAAACTTGGGGATCAATCTATTAAAATTTCAAAACAAACTTTTCGGGCCCGAGAATTCTCGGGCGTTTCGAGAAACGGCCCCCAGATGGCCGTCAAGCGGCCATAAGCACAGCCACTGAGGGTGTCAGCTGCCAGAGGACTTATTACGTCCTCATCGTTTGTTTGCGCCCTCTCCCCTGAAAGTGGGGCTAGACAGATCTTGGTTTTTGCCTCATCCAAATGACGTGTTAAAATCGCAACAAGAACCGCTTTCGACCACGAATCGTACAAAACGAGCTTTCTTTGTTCCGGCCGATCTCAAATGGCAGCGGTGTGAGACGCCAGCGCCGTATCAACGAACCGTGCCTGCAATAAATAATAGTGCCTAGAGTCGGTATCCTTCAATTATGTGTCTCAGGGTAACAGCGAGGATGAGGAGGAGGATGAAGCCAAGCGACAGTGGGAAGCAGACAGACCACTCTCGGAACGCTTAAAGGTCAGATTTATGTGAGACGACGTCCCTTAGATAACTTCAAATCAATGACTCATTCCAATTTTTTTTGTTTACAAGCCTTTAATACAGCAGGTTGCTGGTTGTACATTTTCCATCAGTGTCTACATTTCAGCGACTATTATATTCATGCAACATGCTCCTGTACTAGCTGACTAATGTTAAAGAGCCTGTGGCAGCCATTCCTTTGTTATTGTTTTCATTCGACGAATAACGTTTAGAAATCTCTTAATAAACATCTAAAAACAAAGTTTCAGATTTGATTTACCAAATTCAATCGAGAACATTGCTCTATATCCTCTAAATCAGCCGATGGAAATGGATGCTTTCTCCGACTTGGTATGTTGCTGTGCTGTCAAAATGGCGGCTGACACAGGCTCTTTTTAACGAGTTCTATAGACCCTTTTAATAAGTCCAGTCACGCATGTTTTCCGCGTTTGACGTCAAATTTATTCTTTTGAAATGTGTTCAATAGACCAGAAATTGAAAAGAATAAATTTGACGTCATCTGCGGAAAACATGCGTGACTGGACTTATTAAAAGGGTCTATCCTCTAAATCAGCCGATGGAAATGGATGCTTTCTCCGACTTGGTATGTTGCTGTGCTGACAAAATGGCGGCTGACACAGGCTCTTTTTAAAGAGTTCTATTCATCCTCTTATTTAACCTTTACAGAACCCAAGTAACCAGCTAATCGATCCTATTCCTGGTCCTCTGCTACGAAAGGTAATAGTGATAATTTTCTTTATTGCCTCGTTTTTGTTCACGTTTGTGTGAACGCTTTTGAAAGCTACGCTATCTATGTACACATATTTAAAGGCCCATCACCAACCGGGAGCCTTTGATATTGATTTTTCAAGCATAGATGACGTCATCGATGACGTCACATCACGTGACCACATCATTTCGCTCATCTAGTGACCTAGACTACACTACCAAAGTTTGGTTGTTTTAGAGTCTTCCCTTCACGAGATATTGATTTTTCAAGCATAGATGACGTCATCGATGACGTCACATCACGTGACCACTTCATTTCGCTCATCTGGCGACCTGGATTACATTAACCAAATTTGGTTGGTTTAGAGTCTTCCTTTCATGAGATATTCATTTTTCAAGCGTAGATGACGTCATCGATGACGTCATATCACGTGACCATCTCATTTCGCTCATCTGGTGGCCTAGACTACACTACCCAAGTTTTGTTGTCTTAGAGTCTTCCCTTCACGAGATATTGATTTTTCAAGCATAGATGACGTCATCGATGACGTCATATCACGTGACCACCTCATTTCGGTCATCTTGTGGCCTAGACTACACTACCCAAGTAGTTTGGTTGTTTTAGAGTCTTCCCTTCACGAGATATTGATTTTTCAAGCATAGATGACGTCATCGATGACGTCACATCACGTGTCCGTGTTACAGCACCCCCCTTGTGGCATAGACAAAATATCCCAAGTATGGTTGTCTTAGCATGTTCCCTTGAGGAGATATAATTTTTTCTTTGCATACCACAGGGTTCCCATGTGTACACGGACGGACGGACGGACGGACGGACGGACGGACGGACGGACGACGGACGGACGGACGGACGACGGACGGACGGACGGACGGCGTACGCTATAGGTTTAATACCAGAACAATAAAGAAAAAATCATATCTCCCGAAGGGAAGCTTCTATAGAAGCCAAACTTGGACAAAGTTTCAAAGACCATAAGAGGAGCCCTACACCAAAGTCACGTGCCCTTACGTCATCAATGACGTCATCAAAATGATCCAAAATGCCCGTGACGTTCAAAAATCAACTCGATAGTATACTATACGTTTTTCCCTTAGGTATGGTGCTCCGCTTGCGCGGGCCTTCGGCCCGCGCATGAGCTCCGCTAAGAAGAACAAAAAGTGAAATATTATAGAATCAATTGGTCATAAGCAGGATGGCTATATTTATCTCAAAAACCAGTGTCCATGCTTCTGTATTGATATACCTAATGGCTCCCATTAAAGAGGTTGTCTAATTTGCGAGCCTCTTAGCGAGCCCCGAGTTTTTTTTCTGGCGAGCCTTTGAAAAACACATTAAAAACTATAAAAAAAAGAGCAGACATATGATACGGTGGTCATGTTAACAATACCAAGGATTATATTCCACTATATCCGACAATGTAGTCTAACTAAGAAATGCAAAAAGTAAACAAATCTCAGTTCCTTCAAAATTATCATGAATACATTGGCTCATTAATTGGTTACTTTCAAAAAAGATATATATATTATAATAGTTTATAAAAATGTATCTTTCCCCTGAAGATGCAATTTTAAAAAACTTCCCAGAGTTGTAACCTAACAAAGTTCTAGACGCGAGCCTCTTGGCGAGCCCCGAGGCTATTTAGGCGAGTCTTCGAAAAACGTAATAAAAACTTGAACAAACCTCATGTGGAGAAGGGGTATGCTTATCCTTTCTGCCACCTTGCCTTACTGAGTTAGATTATTTTAAATTTCATAAAAAATGGCAAGAAATACATCTCAAAAGGCTCGGGGCTCGGTGGCTCGCCAAATAGCCACCCCCTCCCCCCCATGACGCATCCCGTCAATAAGACACAGTTGTGACGGTGTGTCATTGTCGAGGCTCCACCTCGGTTCGCGCGTCTCCCGATAGGTCATAAATGGCTGGGGAAAAATAGCGCCTGGTCCTTCGAGCCGGATGTGCGGGTAAAGGAAAATAACGTGTAGGAGGATAGTCATCCAGCAGGTTTCGAATCGTCATTATTCTATGGAATTAGGTTGTACTTTTGCTTAACACGTACATTTTCTCTTCAGTACGTGGCATATGCAAGAAAGTATGTCCATCCTAAACTGACGACCGCTGCAGCTAAAATTTTGCAGGTAAGTTCCACCAAAAAAATATATATATTTAGGGAAAGTAGTTCGCTTGCTATAGTCAGATCGTTTATCGAATACGGATGTGTCTATTTTGCCAGCATGCCCAAATACTTTCAGAAGCGGATGGTAATTATTTTCCCGAATTTGTTGTACACTGATGCCTAGAAAAATGACGAATGGACATGTTAGAGTGGACTTTTGTCTGTTGAGAAATCTATTTTTTGCCTGTAAAAACTTTTTTTACTTTGAGGATAATTGAGCATTTGATGCTAAGATAGATCTGCAGTCTTGGCCAATAGTCCCAACGACTGGTTTCCAATCAGTTGCCCCATTGGTATCAAGTCGACTGTGAAACAATGGGAATTGGAATTTTTTCTATTGTTTAACGGTCGGCTAGGACGACTGATACGACCTTATGGAAAGATCACGCTTATGTGAAAGATCGTCACTCATAGTAATAATTTTTTGTACTTATTCTCTGAGGATAATTGAGCATTTGATGCTAAAGATAGATCTGCAGTCTTGGCCAATAGTCCTAACGACTGGTTTCCAATCAGTTGCCCGATTGGTATCAAGTCGACTGTGAAACAATGGGAATTGGAATTTTTCTATTGTTTAACGGTCGGCTAGGACGACTGATACGACCTTATGGAAAGATCACGCTTATGTGAAAGATCGTCACTCATAGTAATAATTTTTTGTACTTATTCTCTGAGGATAATTGAGCATTTGATGCTAAAGATAGATCTGCAGTCTTGGCCAATAGTCCTAACGACTGGTTTCCAATCAGTTGCCCCATTGGTATCAAGTCGACTGTGAAACAATGGGAATTGGAATTTTTCTATTGTTTAACGGTCGGCTAGGACGACTGATACGACCTTATGGAAAGATCACGCTTATGTGAAAGATCGTCACTCATAGTAATAATTTTTTGTACTTATTCTCTGAGGATAATTGAACATTTGATGCTGAATATAGATCGACGCGCTTACCAAAATAGATCCAAATTATTTTCCTGACATTTTCTCGCAGAATAGAAGTGGAGAGAGTACTTCGTCTGTGTACTCTTCTAGTTTGGAGCTCAGCAAGATATTTACTTTGCGGGCTTCCTGTGTTGCACGTACGCGCGCCAAAAGTGGCGGGAAAAAATCAGCCAACCACAAAATTGTTCAAATTTGAAATGCATACTGGTGTTGCGTGACTCAAGTGTGAAAACTTACCCCTCTGTAGAGGTTTTATAGTTTCGAAGATAGAATTTCCAGGACGCCATCTTAGTTCTGGTTTACGGCTTCTTTATGTGCGTGTCTCTCATGTGCCTTACTGTTACTAATCTGAGTGAACGTTTTGTCGCAAAAGCGACAAGAGAATGGCTTCTCGCCCGTGTGAATCCGAAGGTGAGCCTGCAAAAAGAAACAAAACATTACATAACAAATGTATCGAGAAGGGAGCTATTCGAAGTAGGTGGCTGCTACACCAATGAAACAACGTTTCTTAGATGCACAAAATAGGCGTTGCGTGTTATTTTCGTCATTCTAGCATAATTTTGACAGATTTTCTGAGTTTTAAATTGTTGTTTTCTGATGCATTACTGTATCCATTTGCTACTAAATATTCTGGGGGATTCCATCTGTAACAACCATGCTAGTTTAGCGTTATTATAAAAATACAAGAAGCTCTTGTGACAATAGTTGCTCTTAACTCGGGTTACGTGAAATTTCGAAACTACAGAGAAAAGATTTGATTTTTTCGATCAACCTGGGTATTGAAAAGACAAGTACTTCGTTTAAAAAACCTCATTCAGCCTCCATTTTGTCAGCCTAGCAACATACTGAGTCGGAGAAAGCATCCATTTCCATCGATCGATTTAGAATACTTAAAAATAATTGGACGATCTGCCGGAACAGTGGGATTTCGAGCTTGGCTGTGTAATTATACTCTTAATCCGGCGTATAATATCGAGTGAAAACAATAACAAACAAGCGCCCGATACAGGTGTAAATACTCCTATAAAAAAACGTCGCTTTACGTCTAACTTTTTTGACTTGGGCGTAAAATAACGACTGTGTTTTAAGTTTCTGTAGTGTTCTCCTAATGGATTTACGCCTAGATTTTTCTGAATTACGCCTATAATGTTGGTACAAGGGGGAAAATTACTACTTATTCCTTGATGTCGAGCCATGGGCTGACAAGTGCTCTTTAAAAATATGTCAATAAGGATACTACAATGGGACGTTATATTATTCTATCCGAGAATGCCTGGCTATCAGAAGTGTTGCTTTAACAGCTACACTTCGAGTGAGATGTTTTTTACTTACAGTGACACTGATAGAAAGAGAGAAATTATTCTTGAGCAATGTGATATTTCCGAAATATCTTGTCCTTTCAGGAAGTTGCTACTTGGTGGCCGCCACTGGATAGCATTTCTGAAAAAGTCACTTAAAAGAGGTCATGCCACGGCGGTCTTACCTTCAAGTAGTGTTTACGCTTGAGTTTTTTTCCACATACATGGCACCAGACAGGTTCTGGTTCTTTGTGTCGGGCCGTCATGTTTCTACGAGATAGGTCTACTGGCTCTGCACTCGAGGGAATTACTATTTCACCCAGCTGATTCTGTATCGTGTCTCCCTTGTTGTATTTTCAGTAAATGGTTCTTCGTGCTGACAATGGAATGCCTCGGGTGTGCGTTGGTCTTCATGTTCTATCCTACTTTTTTGGCTAGAGTTAGATGTTGAGGCTGCATGGATCGAGAACGTCTTGTTGGCTTCTGGGAATGGTGTACAGTGTACTCTCTGCTGCGGCGAAATGTTTGTGCCAAAGTCAACATAATGGTATAACCGAGGCGTAACCTTTTTGTTTACGTACGGTGCTGACATGACTTTGTCAACATGATGCTCTTCGTGAGGTGAGACCATTTTGTTGACGTCTGGGAATTGTATTCTGGTTGTGCCAAAATCAGCAAAACGATTCCCCTGTGGTGTGCCCCTTCTGTGGATGTCTGATAATTGTATGTTGTTGAGTGCATGTTGTGGCGAAATGGCTCTGCTAGTACCAACATCACCAACAAGTTCTTCTCTAGGTGATGCCATTTTGTTGATACCAGGTAATTGGATATTGCCTAATACATGATCTGGCTCCGCCATTGTGCTTCGCTCAAATCCAACAAGACGATTTCGCTGGGGCGAAGCGCTTCTCTGGACGTATGGGGATGGCATGTTGCGTACTTCGTGCTGTGGCGAAATGCTGGCGCTTGTGCAAAACCCAGGAAGTCGTTTCCTCTTTGGCGACGACCTTATGTAGTCGTCAGGGACTTGTATACTGTATACGGCATGTTGTGACGAAGTGGTCGCGTTTGTGCCAAAACCAACAAGACGTTTTCCCCGGGGCAAAACCCTTCTTTTTTCGTTTGGGAAATGTCTGTATATTGCTTGATGTGGCAATTTGTCTGCGCTTTTGCCAAATTCAAAATAACGATCTGCCAGGTTCAAGGACGTTTTGTGCACGTGTGGGAATCGTACGTTGTGTAGCGCATGATATTGTCCAAAGGCTGAGCGGCCGTGCCCTTCCTCCGAATTCTCATCACTTTGACCATCCGTGTCTTTGAACGTCAAAGGAAGCTCTTCATCACTTGATTGGTCATATACCATGCTTCCCTGCATTATATTTATATCGTTGTATTCCCGGTCCAATGGCGCATCTGTTGGATAACCTAGTCTATTTCTATGTTCCTCGTCTACGAGGACAGGTGGTGAGGCCCTTCCAAAGGCATCAGAGGGTAGCATGTTATGTTCTGCGTGTGACTTAACGGCTGAATCAGAATTGTGATAATCCCCATGCGGAGGATATAGTGGCATTTGAAAACGGAGCCTTTCTCCATGATGAATTGGACCACTGTCTATGCGACCCCATCTTTGTGGGTATATGCCTTGCAGTATGGATGCACTATCGTGACAACGCGCCTGAAATGAAGGCCAGTTATGAATTGGGGAGAAGTCACAAGGGCATCGTTCCTTTACCTCACATCCATTCTTAAACGCCTCGTTTATCAGTGGCAGAGCATCATTTCGCTGGTCTGCTCTCCAAGGATCAACCCACATCTCGCCGGGATTAAACCTATCACCGTGCCCAACAAGCTGATTGACTCCTAGTTCTCTACGTTCAACTGACAACTCTTGACACTTCAGAAATGATGCCTGACTCACTTCCCTGCGGTATTTGTATTCGTGCAAGGGTTTGTCAGTTTGGCTTGCAAGAGTTGGACAAGGATCACGCTGTTCATTCAAGTTACTCACATTCTCTTGCTTGCTGGACGAGCAGCACACAGGTCCACTGTTTTGGATTCGATGGGAGGGATATGATGCAGCACTCCTCTGGGTAGCTTCTTCGCCATCGTGTGATGCATTCACCTTCTGATGCCTAAAAATACGGAGAAAGAATTGAATCTTGGATCGAGTCAAGCGCTGATCAGTGTTCTTGTCTTTTTTTTTTCACCGCAAGATGGCGGAAATATTTCAGAATCGTAGGCGAAATGCAACCCTGAAATCCCCACTAAAAGCTCTCTTTATTTTATGATACATACTTCCTGGCCTGCCGCGACTGAACTTTCGGTGGACGGCGAAACACCGTCTTTGAAGGCCTTGCCTGCATTGGCTGATTGCATTTTTAAACCGCACCGGGGGGGGGGGGGGTTGAGGACCTATGGAAAATTTTCCAGGGGGGTTGTATTGGACTCTGGAAATTCCACGGGAGGGGGTGGGTCTGAAGACTGGAAATTCCAAGGGGGAGGGGTAAAAAAGGTGACTTTCCAGGGGTATTTTATCCAAAAATAGATTTTCCAGGGTATTTTGCCGAAAAAAATGGAATTTCCAGGGGAAGGGGTTGTTTATGAGGTTGGAAATTCCAGGGGAGGGGGTATGTTTCACGAGTGGAAATTCCAGGGGAGGGGGTCTTTTTAAGGGAGGTCCTCAACCCCCCGGTGCGGTTTAAAAATGCAATCAGCCATTTTTATTTTCCTAACCGTTTCATAATGTGACAATTATGTTAAGTTCAAATTCCTATGTATTACAATTGAATTTCCGAGTAAAACAACATAAATACATTAGGGATTGACGAATAAACATATATAAATTTCTGAAATCGTACGCGATTAAGTATAGGTAATCAACGACTTTGAGTTCCATTTGGGATAAATTGCATGAGTGGGGTTTTCAAAAAGTATCAAAATTCGAAATTTGGCGACCAGTTTATTCAAGAGGTTATATTTTTTTCACTAAGGAGGACTTGCCGTATTGAGATATTCTAAGATCATTTTACATTGTCATCTCGACATATCTTTAAAATATTTAGTGTACTTACGTTATTACGTGGCCCTCCATGTTGTTATATCCGAGTCCTTCGTTAATGAAATTTTGATTCCTTTCTTTTTCTAAAATGTTGCTGTTATTTGATGCCGACCTAAAGGAATGACTTTCAGCAGCAAATGCGTTCAGCATTCAAAAAGCGATCATAATAACAATACCATAGAGAAAAAATGAAACTCCCCCACTCCCCCTTCGTACTCGATTCGTACCTCATATTATCTGATGTGGTAGAAATTATTCCTATTCCTTCAATTGCTCCTTCCCGAGGAGGGGGACCCATAGTGACAAACGTTGCGTGCAGACCGATCGACACACCCAAATACGTTCTCTCGTTGCCATGGTAACATCATCTGAACACCCCGCTATGACGCACTATGTCGGCGTTATGTATCGTTGTCCGGGAAGCATCACCTGAACATCCCACTAAAGCGTACAAGGTCACATATTTTACCACCACCCGCGGGTTAGTTTAGTTGATAGATAGATAGATAGATAGATAGATAGATAGATAGATGTGTTTATTCGACACTGTAGCAGTCAAGACTGAATTACAGTGCGAGTCAGAGCGGACAATGCAATAAGCGCTAGTCTGACCAGTAGAAACTAAACAAATCCATCCAATATTTATCAATCTATGCATCTACAGTTTGTTTGCCCTCCAGTCGGTTGATTTGGGAATCTAGAGGTCTATTCATAGACTCGTTCAGCTGCAAATAGCCTATTGAGATGAATTGTTGGAGATTGATCATTGATCAATCGGAGTCGTCCAAAATTTTGATGTAGAAAAAAAACTACGATTTTTTAAATCAGACCAAATATTCGTGAAAGTAGGCCCAAATTTCTAGTGCGATGATGCTTGGGGCCATTATGTTATTATTTTTTTCTTTTCTAACGCAGTCTATAAAGTTCTTTAAGAACGAAGACTTATCTGGTAAATAAAAAAATAACATAAATGTTGATACTTGCATTTCTATTTTTTTCGAAATCGCAAAGATATGTCTAATTTTAATAAAAAGCGTGTCTTTCTTTAAACATACACAAATATAATGAGCTATAAAAACCTTCAATTTATATCCACGAAATAGCAAACTCTGCCACATTAAAGGTCCATACGAACCTTTGAGCTTTGTTTTCAATTGGATCTATTGTCATTCAACAGCTGTGATTGGCTGATACAGTAGGTCCAAAGGGGTTCCTAGAATATCTTCAAGTCGGGCTTGTAGAATTTCGTGAAACTTTACAGGGGTTATAGGGAGGAAATCAGTCAATCTCAAGGTGCCTCAGTCTTTTTAGAAAAAAAATGTCAATACATAAAACTGGGGTAAGAGTAAAAATAGGCGTGGCCCGATTGTCACGTTATACTGACTCTGATCTCCCCAACTTTTGTATCAACATGTATTTGAGGTTTTTGGTAGCATCTGTTATATCCATGGTTGCGCGATAGAAATCAACCAAAGCTGGTTGGTATGGGTGCCAAATTACTGGGACGATCCGCCTTAACAAACACACAAATGGGATTTTCTTATACCAGGGAGCCTGTTACCATGGCAACGCCATTACGTAGACTATGATATGTATCGCACTTAGTTCTGTAATTCTGCAAAGTTTCAAAATCTTATGTCTATTTTCCAAAGCTGAACCTCTATCTTGTGATGTCATCAGTCTGCTAATTTGCATATCTTCGATAACTCTGTAACTAATAACGATATCAGTTTTGATATTTTTTGATATCTCCGAAATGGAATGGGTGAAAAATTATTTTCAGTAGAAACGGTTAGTTTCCATATAATCTCTTCGATCACATCAGTCTCGCCGATTGCATGAAATAGTGCACACGCGATCCATGAGATTCGATGCAATCGTATGTTTCCTTATGATCTCACCGATTGCATAAAGTGAGTCCAGGATATTAATGTTATGGGCGCCATTTTGAAACAGTACGCGACCGAAATGACTGCTGGTCTCGAAACAATGAATTCTGGGATACATTCCGATCGCATCGACCGCTTGTCACCATATAATCTCATTTAATCTCGTTCAATCTCACGCAATCACATCGATCGCGATCGCCCCGATCGTTTCAGTCTCTTCCGATCGCGAAAGAAGTGTCTCCATATAATCTCCTGGATCGCGTGTGCACTATTTCATGCGATTGGCGAGACTGAAGAGAACGAAGAGATTATATAGAAACCAGCCTTTAGTTACGTCTCGTAGTGCGCTCACACCCGTCAATTAAAACGTGTTTCACCATGTTTCAACCCTAGAGTGGACGCACTATTAATCTTCTAGCCTTCTACTTCTCTTTGAATGACCCTAAAGTGGATCAAAAGGTTGATATTCTTTGCCGCAGGAGTTCTACTTATGTTTGCGGCGAGAGCATCAGGCAGGGGATTGCACGCCGATCACCACCCGCCAGCTAGAGTCCCTCATTAGACTCACCGAGGTAGGAATGAAGAGGAATGCAATGCGTCGCGGCCAAGGCAGCGCTACAACCCGTACGCTTTTTCAGAGGGACGGGAACAACCCGTATGGTGGTGGTGGAGGGCATACAGCTCAATCATGAAATTTAGTGTCCTGGAACCCGTTTCTAGAACACCCATCAATTCTCGGGCTCGAAAAACTTTCCCTATACAAAAACTCGCGTGAAAGTGAAAGTTTTCCGGAGAAGCTGCTCTCCCGAGAATTTTCGGGTGATTTGAGGATTTGAATGAAATCGAAAATTTATTTTCTGTAACGTAAACACAGACTTGCGTTTAGTCATGACGTGAGCATTGTCGTGCTTTTATTTAGGTTGCAATTTGATTGGCTGAAAGACTTTGCTCTCGACCAATAGAAATGCTGACTAAACGCACGTCTGTCTTCCTTTCGGTGATCATCTGAAATCCGCTCTAAAACTAAACTGTTATTCCGTCTATTATACAAGGCCCGCGCACGGCTTGAGCTGCGCGAGAAGGCGACTGCTCATGACGCTGAGGACGTGGTACAAATCATGAAGTGTAGTCTTGTAGATACATACAGTGACGGGTTGGGCAATCTGGACTTTCAGCGCTCACAGCACGGATCTGGCATGAGTTCCAAGGCGCAGGTATGTAAAGCCGGGGAAATACGAGGCACAAAATCCCTCAACTTGTCGCGCAACATTGTTGCGTTGCAAGTTGATGATCGATGTTGCGCGTTTTTCATCTCGCGCCACGACTTGTCGCGCAACAAAAACATTTGTTGCAGTTTGTGAAAACTTGTTGCGCGAAGTAGAGCGCGGGTCTACTTTGAGACACAAATTCTGGCTTTGTTGCTCGTTTTTCATCAAACACACAACTTGTCGCGCAACATTTTGCCTACGATTCAAGTTGTTTGGTCAATAGAAATGAAGTGCTAAGGGGCCAAAATCGCCTTTGTCTAGCATGTGATCATCAAAACAAAATGTTGCGCGACAAGTTGTGAATTTGATGAAAAACGAGCAACAAACATTAGACTTGCAACGCAGCAATGTAAAGCCGGGGAAATACGAGGCACAAAATCTCTCAACTTGTCGCGCAACATTGTTGCAAGTTTTGGATCGATGTTGCGCGTTTTCATCTCGCGCCACAACTTGTCACGCAACAAAAACATTTGTTTCAAGTTGTAAAAACTTGTTGCGGGAAGTAGAGCGCGGGTCTACTTCTAACCACAAATTCTGGCTTTCTTGACACAACCTGTCGCGTAACATTTTGCCTACAATTCAAGTTGATTAGTCAATAGAAATGAGGTGCTAAGGGGCAAATCCGCCTTGCACTCGCATGTGTGATCAACAAAACAAATTGTTGCGCGACAAGTTGTGAATTTGATGAAACTCGAATATGACAACGTTACAATGTTGCGTGACATGTTGAGGGATTTTGTGTCTCGTATTTCCTCGGCTTAAAGGCCGGTTCACACGCTGCCATTTCGGGCCGATTGTATGAACCGTGACGATGCCACAGATTTTTCATTGTCGGGCCGACACCGAGTGACGCTTACAAAAATCGGACCGACAATTCGCGACGTCGAGTAAATCAGCCAGAACGCAACCGTGGATCGGAGTTGACGGGGAAGGGTAGCTACTGTAACGTGTATTCACCCTCACTGCTCCAACATTTGGAAGCTTGCTACACGCGCTACACCCCTAGCTAGCCACTCTCTCATTGTTTCAATTGCTCCTTTCAGGGGAAGCGTTTTATCGCTGAGCTTGGTCGCATTGCAGACAGGGAGTACAATTCTCTCTTTACCACCGACCAGATGAGACAGGTAGCCAAGGTGAGCTATTCACAGAATAGGGCAGGGGCATCGCTAAGGGGGTCCTAGGGGTGCATGTTAAGCATAAATAGATTGTGCTCGGCAACTTTTGAGCAATTTTTAGCGTTTTGAGCAACTTTTTGTAGTGCGAGCAATCTAGGGCAACTTTTGCCTTCCTTGGCAACTTTTCAGCAACAAATTGGTATCAAACTGATCCAAACCACCAAAAACGTCTTTATTTACAAGGTTTTTTTTAAAACTGGTCAAACTAAGGATATTTTATCGATAAGTGATATACAAAGAAAATGACACTTGCTTTACGCGCGTCCACGAAATCTGGACAACAGCTATCTATCTAACGGACGCTTCAAGCAAGTTTTATTCGCTGCAACATAAAGCCTGCCGCCGGCCATCTTGGTATTTGCTGCAGTGCGAGTCATGGCATCGCAATCAGGTGAAATTTCTGACGAGGAAAATCAAAATAATTTAGACATTGACCCTGAAAACAAGTAACTTTTCTAAATTTTGGTGGCAACTTTTAAATATATATGTCAGGGTAATTGTACATTTTCAGTAGTTGTTCCAAATGCTGGCTTCGCCCCAGTAGAGGAAAGGTTGGTTTTGATCAGGGGGAGTACAGAAAAAGAGTTTGATCAAAGGTCAGGGAATAGTTTTGTTGTTGTTTCGGTGAGTTCCAGTGCATTTATTCTTGATAACCCTGGAATTCCTGTGCATTTCTACATGATCACCCTTGAATTCCTGCGAATCATGATCACCCTGGAATTCCTGTCAACTTCTTCGTTATCACCCTTGAATTCCAGCAAATTTCCTCATGATTGCCCTGAAATTCCAGTGAATGTTTTATTACCACCCTGGAATCTCTGCGAATTCCTACATTTTTCCACCGGTTTTATTATCGGAATCATGATCACCCTGGAATTCCTTTCAATTTCTTCGTAATCACCCTTGAATTCCAGTGAATTTACTCATGATTGCTCTGTAATTGCTAATTTTTGTGACCACGGGGAAATCCTGCGAATGTCTTCATAAACACGGGAAATTCCTGCGAATTTCTTCATGACCACTGGGAATTCCTGCGAATTTCTTCATGATCACGGGGACTTACCCGTGACTGCTAGGAATGGGCATTTGATCGATCTTCAGACCTTTGCTTCTTTCTAGGATTTACGGTTGCAGATTAGAAGTTTTGAAGACTTCATCTACTCGTTAAATAATCAAGGTTTCCTGCTAAAGAAAGGAGCCCGTGTGTACCAGCTTCAGATCGCCAGCTGTTTGTGAATAAGTGGACCCCAAGTTTTGCCCTCGTTTCTCGGACTATTTCTTGGACCTGCTTCAGATCACCAGATCCCTCTGAATAAGTGGACCCCAAGTTTTGTCCTCATTTCTTGGACAGTAGTCTAATTCGAGTTACCAAAGGTGTGTTGTTTTAACAGTGTAGACGGTGGACGTTATATGAAGACGGGGAATGACAACCCTGAGAACTGCTGTTTCGGGAGTCTGTCGGGAATTTTAGAGAATCGTTGGGAATAGGGAATTCGACTGTGTTTTCCGGAAAGGACATCGGAAGGCTAATCCGTATGTTCGGGAGCTTTGGCGAGCCGGGAAATGTATTTTTTATGGGTAGAGAAACAACGAAGCAAAGAAATCCATGCTTTTCTCACAAACGAGTGTTCCTGAAATAGAGGGAATTTGAAAAGGGGGAGGGGGGGGGGGGGGGGAGAGCACATGTATTTTCGGGACGTCAACCTACAAAAGAACTCATTGCTGAAACCGCTGTTCTTAGGGTTGTCATCCCCCGTTATGGGAATCTCAGACACGGAACCAACCATAAATTGCCAGTTTCAGCTACTTGAAGTTTTTTTTAAGTTGACCACGGATTTCCTTTATTGCCTCAAAACAGCTTAATTGAGGTTCTGGGATAGGTCCGAAACCAACACTTGTATGAAGCATAACTTTGGTATTTATAAGATTGGTTAACCGAGATCTCGGAGTAAATGCACAAACTTTATAAAATAGACGGTTGTCGACGGAGCTTAAAGTTGCCGCTAAACTAGGGGACATTGGCGCTAACTGTATGGAAACCTCGAACTAAGGGGTGGACCATTAGAAGTTGGGGGAGGGGGGGTGGCAATTCCCAAAAAAAAATTCGCGCAAGGCCAATCCTTCCAAAAAAAAATCTTGCAGAGATTCAAGCTAGGAAATAAAAATCCTACAAAGACATGGCTTGGGTTCTCATTAAAAAGATGTCTTAAGTAGTTATTCCAACAACTGCATTTTTCTACTTCACTTAATAAAAATTTTGGGGCGCTTCGCGCGCATTGAAAATACCATCAAACATAGTCGATGAGAACTCACGCACCGCCATGTGCATTTTTTTACTGACCGATCAGAGAGGACAGAACTATTTGGTTCGCCATAGAAACGTCTCATTTCATCCTAGAAACGCAACTTTCAAACGTTCAAACATAACGTGTGAACTGTTAGGGTAAAACGCTCAAACGCAATCGGCTGTATATAGTATAAGAACATTTTGTTGATTTGTTGATGCGGATTTGGATGGCCTGTGGGAACGGAACGCCACGGGAACAGGTAGTGCTCGATGCGCAAGATACTCCTCATGGGTTTATCCTTTCCACTTTTTTTGTGTGTGTGTCTGCGAAAAAAAAAATCGTACATGGCCTTCAAGTCCGAAAAAAAATTCCTGCACAACCTGATCCCCGAAAAACAAATTCATACGCAAAATTATTGCCACCCCCCTCCCCCAATTTCTAATGGTCCACCCCTAATTTCTTTGTGTCCGAGCTACAATGTCTGTTGCGGCGGACAATGTTCCCCGCGCTGGAAACATGAAAGAAACGTGCTTCCGGCTACATGATGTTGCGCACTTCAAGAGACAAGATGCGAGCCTTTTTGTTGCTCGTTTTAAGGCGAGGTAAAACGGGCAACAGAAACGCTCCACTTGTCGCGCAACATTGTTGCAAAACGAGCTGAAGAGCGATGCTGCGCGTTTTACCACCTGACCAAACAACTTGTCTTGCAAAGTCCGTCTTACTTTTCAACAAAACGTCTCGTTGTTGCTCGTTTTACCACCGCGAAGGAAATTTGGTTCGCAACAGATTTTCATGACTGTTTTCGTTGCTCGTTTTACCTCCCCTTGTGGCATTGACCAATCAGGCGTCGGTATTTTTCAAACTTGCAACATGCCGATTTGTTGCGAGACAAGTTGTTTGGTCGGGTGGTAAAACGCGCGCATCGCTCTTTGCAGCTCGTTTTGCAACAATGCTGCGCGACAAGTTTGTTGCCCGTTTTACCTCGCCTTGACTCTATCGATGTGATCTTGAAGTGTACAGACTATACGCAGCCACACGAGCCAGTCGACCTGGCTAGAACACTATGTAGAGCGGATTTCAGATGAGTTTCGAAAGCTAAACGCAAATTAACTACACTTAGCAAGTCAGAAATAAAACCCATTAACGACCAAACAAACAGGAGGTGAAATAATTACGACTTGCGGTTAGTCGTAGACTGCTTGCAGCCCCTTCTTCGGCGAACGCAAATCGAGAGAAATGTTTTTTTACCCGCGAACGTCCGTAAATCGAGAGAAATATTTTTTACCTGCGGCGGCGCGCTTCGGTTTGTTTACGGTAATCAAACCGAAGCGCGCCGCCGCGGGTAAAAAAAGCATTTCTCTCGATTTACGGACGTTCGCCGAAGAACGGACGTTCGCCGAAGAAGGGGCTGCAAGCAGTCTAGGTTAGTCGTGACCCAAGAAAACACTGACGATTTCAGGACTAAACGCAAGTAATAATTTGTTTGGTTTTTGTTTGCAATCTGATTGGCTGGGAGAGCAAAGTTGCGATGCTCAACCAATCGAAGCGCAAAGAAAACGAAAAACCAAAAAACACACGTATTCCTTCAGAACAATTCGAACAGATAAACTGCGTGATTTGTGATAAATAGTAAAATCGCGTTTTTATTTCATTTTGCTTTTTACATGGTCTTTGGTTTTTATATCCTTCAATGTGCTTCCAGCCATCAAAACTAGATCTCTAAGGAAGAAAGGCGTTTGTACATGCAGGCTTAGCCAGTCGGGGTCATCGCTGCTACCAGTGAGTACGAGTACATTAACCGTACCCCTTTTAGGAGCGTGCATTCATGGCTTTTACTTGATACTACTGCATCTGATTTGACTTGCTGCATTCGTAGGAAACAAAATGCGTAGAAATTTCAATTCTTTCTACCACTAAGGCAAAGAAACCTTAAATCTACACGCCAGACAGTACAAGTACTGATTTAAAAGAATATTAATGGCTGCATTAAAAATCAACAGGCGTTGCAAAAATATCCAAGAATATCGATCTTCTTTCTTTAATGTCTTACAACCAATTTTCTTTTCTACTGATCTGCCATGGTAAAGAATCCATCGGGGAGACCGTTCGAGTGTCTGTGGGCTGTTTCTTCCTGAGATTGAGGCGCGCCATGAGTTTGCAGTTTACACGACAATACTGGCTCCCTGTGGCACATCCTTTGCACTCGTTCCAGGCCCCGCAACCACGCAGACACTGCGTGAACTTGGCGTTACACATTCCAAAGCAGCCGTTTTTGCCAGAACACGTATGTAACCATGGCAACAAAACTAGACAGATCAGAAACCCTCGTATATGTAGCATAATCTGAAACAAAAAAAGCAATGTATGTTATCGCTTGTCATACTCCAGTAAACGCGATAGGCCCGTATTGGCCACAACTTCGAGGAGCCCAGGGGGGGGGGGGGGGGACATGACGGTGACACTAAAGACGTAAAGCCAAAATCCAGTCGGGGGGAGGGGGGGGGGGGGGGTTACACAGGAAAAACATGACGGTGACACTAAAGACGTAAAGCCAATATCCAGTCTCGCTCTTTTCCATTTTTCCCAAAATGATATCGCGAAATATCTTAGGCCTAGTACATACGTCGCTCTTATCATGAGCCGATCCAATTGCAAAATCTCGATAAAACAATATCGTTCGTCCATCTCTGGTCTGCCTGTCACCTAGACTATTCTAAATCATACCGGTAATGTAGAATCCATTTAAATGCCCCGATTTTCGAGTATTTCACGGCAACAGGCTGGATCGGCTCATGATAAGAGCGGCGTATGTACTAGGCCTTAGCTGATTGTATGAAATTCCGACTTTAAATTATTCCTTCATGTCTCTTCCATGTACTACTTGTATCAGGTTCTAATACATAATGAATGAATGAATGACGGGGAGGTGTCCGACGGATTTTTCGGGTTGAAAATGTACGCCTTTATGTTTTTGGGTCTTTAAAAAAATTGTGTATTTTTTTGGTTGCGAATCTTTGGTTCCAAGCTTTTATTGTTTATGTAGTTGTAGTTGCTTTCAGATATTTAATCTGTTTACCTTATATATACAATTGTTATATAGCGAGTGCTCACTCCAACCGAGCGCGCGCTCTTATTGGCTAAATCAAGGTCACCTGGTGAACTACAAATCAAATATTCCCCGATCAGTCAATATTTCGAAAAAGTATTGACCGATAGGGGAATATTGCCTTCGCGCGTCGCGTTTGAGAGCGGGAAAAATAGAAGTTTATTGTAAACACGCGTGTCTCTTTAAAACCTTTGCTAATTTTGATAAGTTTTTGCTAATGCAAGAAAATTGTGGGATTTTAGGAGTGTTTTTATTTCACATAATGCAGTCGCGCACACACTGTAACTTTTCTTTCCTTCTTGAAATACATTTGTTTTGATTTAATAATTGCAGTTTATTTTTTGCTATATAACAAAACACTTAATGACTGCTCCCTCGGGAAACACCAATTTTGTTTCCCTCGAATCTCGATGTTTCCCTCTACTTCGTCTCGGGAAACATCGAGATTCTCGGGAAACAAAACTGATGTTTCCCGAGGGAGCAGTATAATATTTAAGTTGATTAAATAATTATTAAATATTTTTTTTAGCTATTTATGTATCGTATTGTTTGGGGTACGAAATCTGTAACCAGGTATTTTTTGGGGTATGAATTTTTGGGTTGGCGAAAAAAACCTTCATTTGACCACTCCCCCCTCCCCCGTCCCCGGCATGTTTTTCCTCCCCTGGGATTTCGAGCCCTTGAAAACGCCGAATGTTTATTAAATGACCGATATTGTTTGTGCATCGAGTGCATCATATAATGAAATGTTGATCACACTTAAGATTGCTACTTTGATGGACACGGAAACTACCACTTATAGACTCCATTTTAACAATAACGCGCCCATTCAGCCCTTCATTTATATTGGTTTGTGTTTGCAATAAATACATTAACTAAAAGTTATTAAATTTCCACTTTCTTTATTTTGTCTTAGTTAAAATCCTCACGATTTTCTTCTTCGCCTTCGAGGTTTTGTCAGAATCATTGGGAGTTTAAAAAAAGATGATGAAATACAGTACTAGAAGTGCCAGTAGGCTTGTTCAATTGTTCTATTCATAAGCTTGGCCAAGTGTTAAAGCGTTAGTGATGATATTGTATTTGAGGTTTGCTAGCAGATGGGAGTTTCCCATCATAGACGTCCTTACTAATGTTTAGCCTTGGCTGCCTCAAAAGAGCACTTTTTTAAAACGAACTCAAGCGTGGCAAGAAATATCGAAAGCATGTCCTTCAATTTGTGCTGAAGCAAAACTTATTAGTTTCCAAGTGCTGCCATCCTTGCGTTAAAACTGTCTGGACCAGCACATAGAGATGCATAACAAATAAAACACAAAAATAATAATCCGCGATAATGCGCTCGCGTCCGAGCTTGAGGAACAGTGTTTGTGAAAGCATTCAGAATTTAATTTAATATACTGCTTGCAGCCTCTTTGGCGAGAGTCCGTAAATCGAGAAGAAAGTCCTAGTCGTACGTTGTAGTTTGTTTGTGAGAAATTCCTCTTTATGACTTATTGCTCACAATGTCAAGAGTATCGAATTGGTAATCACCTGACTCTGTATCAAGTCAAAGTCAACGGATAACTAAAATCCTGATCAATCAATTGCCTCGTAGTGTTATTAACCGCTTAGATAGATTTCTTACCCGCAGCAGATTGTCATATGAAGACTGAAGTCACACTCTACTGAATACACAATCTAAAGATTGTGTCAAGGATAAACGGACCTCTCCTTACCTTATTATAAATTCCCAATGAACTAGTAAGGAGTCCTTGGTACCGCCAATAACTGTGAGGCGGCAGAGAGGACTAAGGTTTTTAATACTGCTCATTTTATCATTTTTTTCGATAGCGCGTTGAAAGTGATTGGTCAACGTTAGTGATGACGTTACTCGTTTGGCAAGGTGTTAAGAGCACTGTGTTTTTGCTGTGGTGCTGTTAGTTGGGCAAATATCGCTGTAGTCAGACAGGCTAGGCCTGAGAGGGATCAAGAGCTCCCAAAATGACTTGATACAGCTAGCGATGGCGTGGACAATATAGTGTTCATCTAGCGTCCTGACTGGGCGGGGTAAAACGTTAAAAACGCGTCTTTGTGGATGTATTTTAGCTGTCAGTGAGGGAGTGGAGAATGTTATAGTGCCCATCTAGCGCCCTGACGGGGCGGGGTTAGATGTTAAAACCGCGTCTTTGTGGATGTATTTTAGCTGTTTGCGGACATTTGGATGACTTGATACAGCTAGCGAGGGGGTGGAGAATATATATAGTGCCCATCTAGCGCCCTGACGGGGCGGGGTAAAATGTGTTAAAGCCGCGTCTTTGTGAATGTATTTTGGCTGTTTGCGGACATTTGGATGACTTGATACAGCTAGCGAGGGGGTGGAGAATATAAGTGCCCATCTAGCGCCCTGACGGGGCGGGGTAAGATGTGTTAAAGCCGCGTCTTTGTGGATGTAGTTTGGCTGTTTATGGACATTTGGATCACTTGATACAGCTAGCGAGGGGGTGGAGAATATATATAGTGCCCATCTAGCGCCCTGACGGGGCGGGGAAAGATGTGTTAAAGCCGCGTCTTTGTGGATGTCTTAGCTGTTTATGGACATTTGGATAGGAAGGAAGCTTAGCACGAACACGTCAGCCGGCTAAATGAAGACTTGTATTTGTATGACAGCTTTTTTTTTCACTCAAGTGGGATGGCAAACGCTCAATACTGTATTTTGCTTGAAAATGGCAACTTGAAAAATTCTTTATTCATTGAATCGTAAGAGTAAAATATCAGAACTCTGTATATCTGAGTCTTTGTTTATTTGACATGCGATATATGTTCTTCGTAAAGTTACTGCACAACTTCGTGGTATTTGGCTGATTGCATTTTCATTCTGCACGGGGGGGGGGGGGGGGGGGGGGGGGACGAGGACCCCTTCTGTGGGGAAAGGGAGGGGGGGAGTTATTGGTTATTTTCTGGAACCATACATTGGCTAACGGGAAACTAACCAGACAAACAAAATAAAAATATGCGGTTAACACACTGTACTAAAAATATACACTTCTGGGAACAGCGCTATTTTTGTTCTTAGGAATGGACTCTTTATGATGTTAAATACAACGGCCACTTTTCAAAGTCTCAACATATTTATGACTTCAGTACAACCACCTAACACCTCTTTTCAGCGGCCACCTGTCAGTGAGTTTAAAGATCCAATGTCAGCCACTCCTTTGTTATTGTTTTCGTTCCGATATTAGAAGACGATTTACGTGTAGAAATCTAAAATAAACATCTAATAACACAGATAACAAAGCTTCAGATTTGATTTACCAATGGAAATCGATTGCTTTCTCAGACTTGGTATGTTGCTATGCTGTCAAAATGGCGGCTGAAACAAGCTCTTTAAAGCATGGCTCAAAGGAGATGCGTAGGTCAAAATTCACCTACGCATTGACGTCCAAAGTACCATAAATACCCCACGAACCTGGAAAAACAATCCCTGAACACATGTTTTCTTTGTGCTTGTGTATGTTTGTGTAAACCTATTTCACAAAAGGTTGCACCGTCAACTGTCTGTCATGAGAGAAATGCGTCATGAGAGAAACTAAGAAGAACAAAATTCTCCAGTTAGCCCAGTAAAACGATGAATAGTCCAGTTTCGAATTCTCTAATCTACCGCTGAATAGGCATCAACGGCGCGTAAATACAGTGGGAGCCTCGGTTTGAACCCGAAAGTTGCGAATACCAACCAGTCCAAAACGTTTTGTCTATTGTCTTCATTCAAGCTTCATCAGTTTCTCGTTGGTATTCACAACTTTTTCTACTTCAAACCGAGGCTCCCACTGTATTTATGCGCCGCCGATGCCTATTCAGCGGTAGATTAGAGAATTCGAAACTGGACTATTGTAGAATCGTTTGGCATAAGCAGGCTGATAAGTATGGCTAGATATTTATCTAAAAAAAAAACAGTGTCCATGATAGACTGCTCCTACTATACAGAGAAGCACGAAGAGCCCCCGACGAACGCCAGAGGAGCGACGATGGCGTGAAGCGACGAAAGCGCGAGCGCTCCTGGCGTTTCATTTTCGTCGGGCTCTTCACGCTTATGGGGGGGGGGGGGGGAGGGGGAGGGGGACGCGGCAAAGTAGCGGCTGCTAGCAGTCCATGTCCATGATTGTGTTTTGGTATACCTATTTTCTCCCATGACGCACCGCAGGCTACGCCAGACAGTTGTGACGGTGCAACCTTTTCTGAAATTCTTGGTTTTCACTTGTCACGTGACGAAATTTATTTCTCTGAAGGTATGAGTATACCTTTGAAGGGTGTCGCGGGAAAAAAAAATTTTTATCGCGTCACAATTTACACCGAACAACGTCGTTCATATATCATTTTAAAGCTAAAAGGTTCGGCTATCTGATGAATAACTTTGTTTTCATTATATTGTACATTAACATATATTTGTTTAGCTCTAAAGAAAAAAGTACAGACTTTCTTAAAAATGTTCCAGCTTCTTCCAATTAAATTGCACAGCTCCAAATTTAAGCAAAATCTATTCTTTAGAAGGTGATCTAAAAAAGGGTGTGCGTGATTTTTGATTTTCCTTTCAAAACATTTTATGCTAATTTTTGTGTTAGCATTGCCAAAAAATATCGATTTTCAACCTGTTTTACGTGATATTTCCGCAAATACGTAAAATATCAATAATCCCGCACACCTTTTTTCAGATCGCCCTCTAAGGAATACATTTTGCGGAAATCTGGAGCTTTTAACATTAACTGGAAGTGGCAGGAGCTTTTAAAAAGCAAAAATTTGTACTTTTCCTTTGAAGCACAAAATGACAAAAACGATCCATCAAAGTAACGTTGCATATAAATATACCACTTAGTAAGAAAGGCCGTTCCACAAGCTTTAAAACGATATATAAATGGCCCTTGTAGTGTAAATAATGACGCGACAGTGATTTTTTTTCGCGAAAATTTGACATCCCTCGCGCAAAGGTATACTCATACCTTAATTAACTTCTAAACACTGGGTGCCTAATAGAATTATAAAGAATATACAAAAGTATATTTTTATTTTTTTAATACTTGTTTCATAATTTATTTCAAAAGTATGTTTCCTGGGTAAATTTTAGGCCGATTGGTCACTTTCCGAGCGAAATATTAGCAAGTGAACGTGTGCCATTTTGTACAGTAATTGTATGGAGCCGCCATGTTGGTGCCCCAGCAGAGGGGTTCCATAATGGCAGCCAATTAAGGTTACTGAGAACCTTCGCGCACGTGTACGTATTCTGATGACTATACACCTATTCACGGTTTTCATGTGACGTCATCAACAATTGAAAATAGCGTCGTTTTGGAGACCCGGTTAAGGTTACTGAGAACCTTCGCGCACGTGTTCGAAAAAAAAAATCATACACGTCCTTAGTTTAAGCAAAACATATCAACCTATATATCGTTGGAAAGCTTATAGAATGGACTAGCGAACTATGGCAAAAAGAATTATTTTTTTCATAATTACAAATTTTTTTAAGGTTTTATTAAAAATTCGGCTGTGAGAGTTTCAAGAGATAACGCTGACGAACTGCTAGACCGTCAATCCCAAGTAACACATTGTTTTAATCCTTAAAGGTGTTTCTCAAAAACCGTGTCTGCGTTTTTTTAAATTTTGCTTTGCTCAAAACTTATCGAACTTTTAAATTTCGAAGGTCAAATTTTGTGGAATTTTCACGCTCTAAAAATTTTAAAAATTCATAACTGTTGAACTAAACAAAATTTAAAAAATCGCAGACACGGTTTTTGAGAAACACCTTTAAGGATTAAAACAATGTGTTACTTGGGATTGACGGCGGATTGATGGCTGCTTATTTCTATCAACCAATCAAATTGCGAACTAATTACAAGCAAGGAATTACTAGCCAATCGGTTCGGCTCCTGATTGGCTGGGCTGGAAACCATTCAGCAGTAAGTTGTAATTACTCTTGTTTCTGATTGGCTAGTGATTGCACAATTGCGTTTACTTTCACGATGGTCATCTGAAATCTACTCTATCAACCACTATTCACCTTCCCTTCGGGGGATAGTTGTTAAATATTGATTACATAACCATCAAACCAATACCCACAGTTGTGTGCCGTGTAGATGAATGTGAATGTGAGAAATGAATTATGAACTTAAGATGAGATGCTACTTGGCGGATTGACATGCCCTACCCTGAGACACCCAGCCCGCAAGTGTCATATGTTAGGGGAACGGACCATTTGAGCGGGAGGGTGGCTAATGTTTTTTTGGCTCTATATTTTTTCGCGTCCAATTTTGCTGCTTGATTTTTCGTAACTTCAAAATTGGACATTTCCTTCAAGGGAAAAATGCAAAAATAGGCTTAGTCACTAGTTGCTCGGCAACTTTTGGCAAAAAGCAACTTTTTCTAAGTTCGGGACATCTTCGGAGAGTGTCCGGCTACCTCGAAAGCCCCCGAACAAGTTTGGAGGTGATCGGTTTGATTTCATTACTCCTTCGGTATATCTTCGTGACACATTCGGACGCGCTCAGATACGTTTGGTGTGTCAATCAATATCCCTAGTTCCCCAGCTATAAATATATTGGAGATTCTAGAATAACAATTTTAGAAATGTCCTAACAGAAAAAGGAAACCCAATTAATGTATAGCAGAGCTCGGCGCCCGCGCGTAGCGGAGCCCCATAGCTACATGCAGGAAAGAATACAACACAAAAGTGTATAAGCATCGCCCTTGATTTTCAAGGACCGTGGTTCCGTCGTCACACAAGCAACCCGCCAGTTTTATTGCGGAGCTAAAGAATAAAATACGGTACATTAAAAAAGTATCGCCTCCGATACTGTACGTCGTGAAACAAACCACCATTTTGAGAGTTTTCTCAAAACAGTAAATAGTCTTGATATCTACTATTTCAAGAACCAATCGGAGCGCGCAAAAATGACTATTCACTGATTTGGTATACTAAAAGGTCTTATTCTTGGGAAGGGATGAACCTCAGACAACCAAACTTGGAAAGGGGGGTTTAACAGCGTGGTCACGTGGTATGACGTCACCTTGGTAATATAGCTACGATATAACGCGCGCTTTGATTGGTCCAAATCTATCTCTTTTTACCGATAAACTAATGGTTCTCCCCGCTATATCAAAAGCATTAGAGCTAGAGCACAACTTTCTACGACTTATCGGGAAATAAGAGCACTTGTGGTGATGCTGGGAGAGGCACTTGAAACGTTCCAAAATCACTCGTCTGTGGCTCGTGATTTTTGGCATTCGACCTTCGCATGATTTGTTTAATTATTTACGTAGAAACCTGCGCCCGCACTATAACCTTTCTAATCATAACAAGGCTAATTTCGACCCATAAATTGGTTAAGCCGTGGAAATACGAGGCACAAAATCACTCAACTTGTCGCGCAACATTGTTGCGTTGCAAGTTGATGATCAATGTTGCGCGTTTTTCATCTCGCGCCACGACTTGTCGCGCAACAGAAACATTTGTTGCAGGTTGTGAAAACTTGTTGCGCGAAGTAGAGCGCGAGTCTACTTTGAGACACAAGTTCTGGCTTTGTTGCTCGTTTTTCATCAAACACACAACTTGGCGCGCAACATTTTGCCTACGATTCAAGGTGGTGGTCAATAGAAATGAAGTGCTAAAGGGCCAAATCCGCCTAGGTATCGCATTTGTGATCATCAAAACAAAATGTTGCGCGAAAAGTTGTGAATTTGGTGAAAAACGAGCAACAAACATTAGACTTGCAATGCAACAATGTTGCGCGACAAGTTGAGGGATTTTGTGCCTCGTATTTCCCTGGCTTTAATCGTCGATGAAAATAGCACAAATTCTACTGTGATGGGTGACTGCCTTAATGTTGAAAGATCAGTCCTTCTGGTAGTATACTCCTTAAGTGAGTACCGCGCCCGGGACAAAAATTTTTGTAAGGACAAATCTACCGGGGTAAATAATTTATTGTAAGTCATGTGTACCGGGGGACGCAAATTCAAACCAGAGAAGCCTGACACCGGGGTTTGAAAAATGAAAAAGGAAGATGAATCTATAGATTTATAATGAACAGTCCCTAAGAGTGCTATAATACGAGGGGTAACCTGTATTGCTCAACCGGTACACTGATTATTGTAAATACTCATATAATACTACAAAGCACCTTGCTGCCTGTGGCGTGAACATATCCGAATCCAGGAACAAACATCGGGGATCGTCTTATCATATGCATTTTGTCACAACTCTGACAATTTTTTCCTTGTAGCTAGTTTCTCTTTACGGAACTAGCTATTCTTCAAAACTTACTTTAAGCAATTCTCTATTTGAAATCTTGCGTTGGTGGGAAAACATTGAAATTGTAACAGGCAGGTTGAAATATGTAATCTTATCACCAATAGATAAGACTGATGTTTTACAGCTGATATCTCATTCTATAGCCGTTGATCAGTGCAAACAAACTTTTGTAAGGAAAGCTGCGAGCAGATCGATTTTAGTTTCACTCATTCGGCGCCGTTGATTTTTAGGTATCATTAGAACAGATAATTGCAGAGTTCCTGTACCCACACAAACATACATGATTAAGGTCTCCCTTAACGGCTTGTACTTTACGGAGGCGTCAAGGTAACCGAATGGTAAAATCAAAAACATTTAGACCACAGAGTGTGTAAAGGATCGCGAGGATGTAGCCCAAATAAAAGAGTCAGCTCGTATATGAGAATGCACAGACCTGGGACTCCATTATATTTTCCCCCTGAAAACCTTCTCGTTGATTCTCTATTTTTTTAGGTCAGCATGATTTCGGATTCGAGAAGCACGGGGCTTCGGATAACCCACACTTTCAGAAGGTCGCTGTCATAGTATCAAAAGTATTTTAATTATAATTGTTTTTTCCCATAACATCTTTAGAAACATTCGTTTAGTGCCGAGTCTAAGGCCCACGGCAAACGCCGTGTCAGAGTTTCAATTAAAAAATATGTTGCAGAAGCGGCATCCTTTGAAAAAGAAAAAGTTTGACAGAAAGAATTCTCGTAACGTTCTGGGGCCAGTTCCTATCATAGTATCAAAAGTATTTTAATTAAAATTGTTTTTCCCATAACAGCATCTTTAGAAACATTCGTTTAGTGCCGAGTCTAAGGCCCACGGCAAACTTTCGAAAAATATGCTGAAGCGGCATCCCTTGAGAAAGAAAAAGTTCGACAGAAAGAATTCTCGTTAAGTAATCTGGGGCCAGTTCCTAAAAAGAGGGATAACGCTAACCTAGGGATAAATAAGATTCTTATCCAATCAAATGTCTAGAACACCCATATTTAACCCGGGTTAGTGTTAGCAGACTTTTTAGGAACCGGGCCCTGATGGTTTGCGCTGGGCCAGAGAATACTTCTTGCCCTTTTGAATATATTATACAGAAGGCAAATCTCAGTCAAAAAGTTAATTCACTTAGCAGGTTTTTATAAAGAAAAGAGCTTACTTTTAAAAAGAACGGATTTCATATTATGTTTAAGTTATATTATAAATGTCATGTTTAGACTCCTAGTTAGAGAGAATGGAATTTAAGAGCCTTCCCTCTTCTGGATATAATTATCATCTGTATCAAAATATTGCCCGTTATGATCCCATATATTTGATGAGAAGCTATCGAGGTTTGTGTTTGGTGATAACAGACAATTCATCTTTATATGTGATACTACGTCGTCTGCCTTTTCCAAATCGTCTACACCTTCCTAATATAACATTGAAAGTATTGTTGGATCGAAATTACTTTCACTAGTGGAAAGATAACATGAACGCTATGCAAGATACCCTTGCTTGTCGCGCGCATTTCTTAGGAAAATAGAGCGTTACCTTCAATAAAGCTCTGTAGTGCCGCAACTTGGCCTCAAGAAGTAGTTATGCTCGAAGTTGTTAATGATGTGAATTCTAAGTAACGTAGTACGCGGGAGTGTAGTGAGAGCGCGCTGTATTCAAAGGTGATTACGCGTCATTGATCCCACGCGCCGCGCTGCTTTTCTCTCTACCCCACCTGCCAGCAGTTCAGATAAGAGCAATAACGGCGATTAGGAAGTGAGACCGCTCAGCCCTGACGTACTTACAGCACCTCACACACACGCATTGTGTCTTGGACAGTTAGGCAAACGAGAAAAGGAAATTATTCCGGGGACTTTATCGTTATCTTTCAACCGTTTTCCGCCTCTTGGAAAAAATAAGAAGTGATTAAATCAATTTTTTTTCCAATGAGAAACGAGTCTGTTGGTATACTAAATTGAACAGCGTCTTTTGTTCTGGATTTTCACGAAAACTCTTCGGATCATCGACAGCTAAATAGAAAAAGTACAAATGCGTTGGATTTTTTTGTAAATAAAAAGAAAGGTAACGTAATCACGAGTCTTTTCCAATGTGTTTTCAAAAGCACTGGCAACGCGCGAGGTTGACTTTTTGTAACACCTGTAGTTTTACGTCAGGTGAATCAAGTGTGATGAGCGTTTAAGTAGGCTCAACTAAAAAGTAGCTTGATTTCAACACAGGAAAGGTAATGTCTTGTGTAATTTTGCTAAAGAGGATAGGATAGGCTAAAGCACTCGCCAGATGAGATGGTAATCGCACAATAAGAGTGAGACATTCATCCGAATATGAGTCAATTACACTTCCACTCGATTATCCTCATTACCTACATCGTTATGTGGCCTTAATGAGATTTCATCTTATATTTATATTACACTCAATTCGCTATCAAAACCTGAAATTAAAAACTAGATTTCTTGTTTGGTATCTTCCCCGTTAAAATCACTAATTGCGACTCATGTCGAATCGAACATGTAGCCGTCATTAAAAAAAACTCTTCTTTAAAACAACCTTTACTCTTTATTTTTTGCCAACTCGAAATCTCGTGACGTTTTATTTCAAAATACATGTAGTTGGATTGTTTACGCCTAGGGACCACCTGAAAATTACACTTGAAACTGGCACTTTTCAAAATAGAGTGCCGATTCTAATCTTTTCTGTTTACTTTGGTGACAAAAGCTCACAGCGCAGTTGTCTCCCAGTTGTCGCCATGTACTGCGGTTCCATTACTAAAGCTATTGCCGCGGTGGAATACCAAAAAGTATTGCTTTAAAATCGTTTAATTTTTAATCATCAATGAAGGAAAAAGTCGCCGCGCATGCATTCTGCCCTCCTGTCGCCAAGATATTGTGATGTTCCATTGCTTAGGTTATCAGGCAACTTCCCGCATGGCCACTTGCCGTCAAAGCGACTCCGCGGGTCCATTTTAGTTTCTACCTGCCGCATTGGACGAGATCCGAGTGATCGCTGTGCTTTAGGAATTATTAAATCAAACTCACCTGGAGTTCTCTGTTGCTTCCAACAACAGGTGTTCTTCGTGTTATCGCGATAAACCCGTTTTTAATGTCTGCAAATTTGCCTGCGATACCTTTGCTTTGAAACACACGTATAGCCTACTAAGTATTACCCAATTTGCTGGAGATATTTGTGGACGCACTATAATAATGCAAGCTAATCAGTCAGGCTCATTTCCGATCTTAAGCGATATGAGTGAAACCTATATCGCTCTGCTTCTTACTTCAGCTCCGCCACAATACACTATGTGGTTATTACTAATAGCCCGCGTAGCAAGTATTCTCGCGGAGTTTTATGGCAGAGACGCCAGCTTGCTACTTACACATCAGTGAGTACAGTAAATGGTATATTTAGCTAGGCGCAATTAACTTTAGTGACTAGAAAATCTACAATTATCAGCTATTGGTCACCAGCCACTCGTCATTACTCTCGACACTGAAACCTTTGGCTGTGTGATATTGTTTTTATAATAATAATAATAATAAAAGGTAATATCTTGACTTCACGAGGAATCTCTTGATGAGATTACCGAGTACAGAAAAAAAAAGAGACAGATGTTAATACCACACCTTCACACACTATCACGAATCCTGCATTCTGATTGGCTCAAAACTCACTGTCTATTGACCGTTTTCACGATGTTGCGAGAACAATACCCTTGAGCCGTTTCGACTCGTTCTGGCGAAGACAACTTTTGTTATTCAAAGCAGACAAGCATTGTTCTCATCCCATTTATGTTGCGTGCGCAACATCGTGAAAACTGCCAATTGAGTCATGGACAGTGTGTTTTGAAAAGGCCGGCGTTTTGAAGAAAGACAAAACAATGGCGGCCTCTAAAAAGTTTCATTATTCGAAGGCAGTGTGTGTGTGATTTTACTAAAACAATTAGATTACTTGCTCTTGATTTTATGAAAAGACTCCTCGTCAACTATCAGCTCATAGAAATCTCGAGCTCGTAATCTAATTGTTAAAGAGAGCTAGGGTAACAAGAGTGGTTTTCATGATCGACTGTGAAATAGGTACTCACTCTCAGATACTGTTACACTCGGACAGTCACTACTTGTACTAGTCATGAACTGCATTTACTTTTTCTAAAGGAATGACGTAATTTTTAAAAAGTGAGCGACAAAAAAGCAAACATTAGCCGTATTCACACTAGAGACGGGAAACTCGTCGTGTAAAACCGGAACGAGACGATTATTGACCATTCTCGAACCCAGAGCTCCCCGGCTCGTATCCTCGCGGGGGAGGCTCTGGTGAGAGCCACTGACGCATGCGCGAGGTTTAATACAGAGCCGCAGAGAGAAAGACCTTTCAGCGCATGCTCCAACGCTCAAAATCAGCCAATCAGCGACGGCCTTCAAATGAATGTCCCCAGAGCCTCCCCTGCGAGCAGACGACGTACATTTTAGGGATAATTCCACCGCAATTATGCAAAAGCTTTGCACAGTTTAAATCTTTCTCGAGCAGTTGTACACTCGGCCCGCCCGTTTACGTGTGCTCCATTCACATGGAGCAGTCGAGAATGGGAATTCCCTTTTACACTTTCAAAATCATTTACATACGTGGTGCTTTTTTGGATTGTTTTTAGGAAAGACAACTTATTTCCCTCAGCTCGATTTAAGATATGGCGTGAAGTCGCCGGAAATATTGCCTTGCCTGTAGCTCGAGCGCACGTTTGTAGTATGGGATTCCTGCGCCCTCTCATTTGTATGGGTTTCCTGTGGACTCTGAATGTACGAAAGCTCCAACAAAAAAAGCCTCAAAACACGTGCCCGCTTGCCACAGGAAGCCCGCTGCGTGTGGAGTACGCTCCATCCGCCATTACGCCGTGCTTCAAACACGAACACGCAAGCGCAGAACGCAAGCACAAGGCAAGTATAAATTACAACGCAAGCGCAAGCCTTAACTTGCTTAGCTTGCTTGCGTTCGCTTGATTTTTACACTAGACGCAAGCGCAAGGCAAGGCAACGTCTCGATCTCCTTGCGCCTGCGTTCTAGTGTAAACCACAAAAGGGACTGAATGTATGATTGACGAGTCAATATCCTTGCAAGAGTTTGATACCCTTGCGCTTGCGTTCGTGTGTGAACCAGAAAATTTTATGGAAAACAAGAAACATAATTATTAACACAGAGAAGAACAGAGAGCCCTAGGCAGGCTAGAACGGCTTCTGAGTGGTCAGTATTGGATTTCAGAGTGTAGAACATTCTACTAATGTTACATATGTGATCTTGTTAGTTTATTTTCTTACAGTTATAAAACTTCCCGAGCTGAAAAGCGGATTCGAACAGTTTACTCCAAAAGCCACGTTCGGTCAACACGCCGCAGCACGTCAGGCCTTCTGCGGCCTCGTACCCAGGCGCGATCTAGTGATTTTCGAGGCGAGAGCAACTGGGAGCGAGCTAGCGCGCAAGGCATCATGGGAAGGGCGAGCGGGAAATCGCGCCTTCTCATTTCTTCGGTTGAGCATTCCCGTGACAGCGCCCAAGCCTTCCCGTGATGCATTGCGCGCCTCGAGTTTTGCCTTTCGCGGGATTGCCCGCGGGTTTTTGCCCTTTTGTCACACCTGAGACGCCTGGGTACGATGCGGTCAGGCCTTGAAACAGGTAACCCAACTACTGAAGAGGTGATTCTGCGGACGAAACGTGATGAGTGACGCGTTGTGTCACCCTACACTTGCTAACGCTCACCATGCAGTTATTTTGAGAGCTCTTCAAGTACTTGGTGGAGTATCTGAGTGGTTGGGAGACATTGGTTGTATATAAAGAATGTTTTTGTTGAGTAGTGTGGGAGTGGAGTGGAGTTGACTAGAATAGAATTCTAGAATAATAGTTAAAATTATATTAATGTCTTTATAAGATTTTTTTGTCGCGACAGTTGCACTGGCGAAACGAGGCAAGACTTTTGACTCAAAGAAAGCAAGTTTGTTATGGAATTTAGATGAACAAGGACGATTACGACCTCCTGGCTGTGTTTGCCTTGCGTTTTGAGCTAAAAGAAACAACATCCAGATCAGAAGGTAAGGTAAGGTAAATATCCATACCCCCCTCCCTCCCCCCACACGGAAGGATGTTGAAAAGTGACCCCCCACCTCGGAGTTGCAAAGAAAAATACAGTATGTTTGTATGGTAATTTGACCCCACCCCCATCCCAACCCCTCCTGAATTTCCATGGGGGGAAGGGATGGATATTTTCTTGAACCACTCTCTTTGAAATAAATCATCATCATAATCCATCTGTCCCCAAAATAGCATAGGCTAATAAATCGAGGCGGGCAGCGAAAGACAAAATATAGATTAAGGCACTGTCTAAAATCAGAGCTCCCAGTAAGGGTTTATTTGACCTGACAGTTCTTCTCATCTTGTTGCATCAAGTTTGATTGCCTTAGATATGAATATGGAGTGGATATGGATGTGAATTTCCAAGATGTGAATTTTTCAAGGTTTGATTGATGACATCATCAATGATGTCACCATGTTGTTTCAAGGTCCTTATCAACTAGACAAACATGCAGAAGTTTTGTTGTCCCACTTACGAATGTTTACAGCTAAATTCTTTGCATCCAGACCCACGTTTTCAAAACAGCCACTCAAATCTTTTGAGGCAATCAGATTCATGCCCTGTATTCGTCTAGCGCAATCACCTGGGAAGAGAAGCCAGTTGACCACTAGGCAAACAGGGCAAGAGTTTCATTGGCACAGATAGCTTGCTTGGCGGAACAGTTAAGTAAAAAATCAGACCATAATTAATAGATGTTTTTGAAAATAAATTTACACTACTTTATCCTACACTATAAGTTATATAACATTGTAGCTGGAAACACATTTCCTTCAGTTTCGTTGTCTAGAGTTGCAGTAAACATTGTCATGTACAGCAAATTTTGTGTGGTCGAGACACACAGGTTCAATGTTTCCTAGTGTAGCCACTATATGGGATACATGCAGGGCACAATGTTGCATGCTACATGTGTCCTAGTTTACCTGCAATGTGAGCAGAGCAGACACTACATAGTTTGGTCTTAACCTCTTTCATAATTAGAAACAGATACGATTTTTCTTAAGTCTCTTGCATCAAGCTTCAAGTAACAAGGGTAACAACATGAGGCTCAAAACATAAACTTAAATTAGAATTACATATTGCTTATGTATAATAACATAGTGGACCTCAAGCCCTGTTGCAAGAAGACATTTTGATTATTAATTTTAGCTTACAGCCTCTTACTCAATTTATTTGGCCTGCTTTAAGGCAGTATTTTTGTACTTTCAAGCAACAGATAAAAAACAAGCACTAGCAACAGTCAAGCTTTGCTTGCCCAGAAGTTAGATTATGTTATTTATAAATTCCCTCTACCCCTAATTATTTTAATCTGTGTATTTTACTTTACTAAGTCTGGGTCCAGTGCAATTTTCATTAGAAACAACTGTCTCCATGGAAACACTAAATGTTTACCCTGAATTATAAATTTACATAACATTCTACATTTATCCTACACTATATTTACCAGCTTCCACCTCTTCCTCCTCCCCCACTAGATCCACCCCCACCAAACCCACTACCACTCCCATAACTACCAGATGCCCCCCCTGAAAACACTGGTCTTGACTGAGAAAACACTGGATCACTCACAAAGCTGCCTGCATACTGGCCTGCTGTCCAATGATATATCATCTCCATTGTCATAAAAGATGGGAACTGATGCCTGAGGCTCATTAATCGGAAGCTCAACTCTGGCATAAAGTCCCTTGTCTCAGCTGACTGCGGCTGCTTGTCAGAGGAGGTGGACTGTCGGCAGATAGGGCAAGTGGCATTGCTTTCTAGCCACTTGGTCAGACAGGGTTCACAGTATTTATGTCCACACAGCAGCAATCGAGTAGCCATTCCTGCAGTAAACTCCTCAAGACATATTGGACATGATGTAGACTCATATTTTTTATTCTCCTTTGCAGCACTTCTTTCTTGTTCAATTAATTTAAGTTTTTTCTGGCACTTCTCAAACTGGTTCTGCTTGTATACACTGTAAGAGATAATAGCTATCACCACCAGGAAGAATAATATTATGAGTATTAAACCAGATAGCGAGCCAGACGAGAGGTTCTTGCCACTAAGCACTTCCCCCATACGGTCTGCTGCTAAGTGCAGAGCTGGGGCATAATCGCGGGAGCGAAGCAAGGGCCTCATCTCATCAATGATTATGTCAATCTGATGTGCCGTTAGCCTCTCCATTGCAGCCCTGCCAGTCGAGATGTAAACCTGTCTGTCTTCTACTGACAAAAGGAGAAGTGCACCGTCATCACATCCAGCATGCCCCACTCCCCACACATCATGTAAATAAACAGCAAATTCTTTGGCCTTATCCTCGGCGCTCTGTCCATCTGGACCAGCCATTTTCTTCATAACAGCCACTCCTATCTGGTACCCTGGTTTCTCTGCATGACCGCATCCAGATGTTGTTTTTGTGGCGATATTCCTAACGATTTGTTCCAGTGTGTTTGCATCCTCGTAGCTCACTACTTGGTCTGGATCACAAATCCACGACATCACGCCACGCCGACCACAAGACAATCTATCTGTTGTCGGATTCGGATAAGACTCCTTCGTCCATTGCTTTGCTGAGGTAATTGCACAAAGAAGAACGAGAAGAACAACAATATATTGCAGATACACGGATGATGAAAGTCGAGGACGTTCTTCCGCCATCTTGAAATCCTGAAGAGCAGCTAATGCCCAGACCCCTGTCCGTGCAAATTATTCCAAATATGGCAGACTCGGGTTCGGGTTCGGGATTTAAAGGGGTCGGGGTGGTGTGTCGGGCCGGGGCCGCCGGGCGGAGAAGTCGAAAATAATAGAAAATCCTGTGAAGCTTATAAAGAAGCCGCATGACAAATATGGATTTACTGATGAGTTTTTGGCGCCTTGGAGCCTATCCTTTTCAAATGCGATTCCCCATGCCATGCCAAAATAATTATGAGCTCTTGGCCATGCCCAGCTTCATTTAATACTGTAAAAAAATACTCCGTTTTTGAGTTTTTGCCCTTCAGACGATAATTTGTGCAATTTCGCGGGGTTAATAGAGCAGGTTTCAGATGTCTGTCGTAAAGTATTGGTTATCACTTTGCAACTCCTATAGTTTATCATCTGTGTTCACTTGGTTGTGGCGAAGTGTCAATCCACGCGCTAGGCTTGAACCTTCACCTTCAGCTGTTCCCTGCTAGCAGAGGCGACCTCTTTCTTTCTGTGTTTTGAAGTGGCCTATGCATACAAATCCATCCATGTCACAACACGATAATGGCGTCAGTGTTTTTTGCAGCGCGCTTTCACGTGTGATTTCTATTATAGAGCCGCTCGCGCCCAAACTGCCATTTTCTCACACATGCGCGACTTGTGTGCAGAGTCTACTTTTTCGATGTTCAAAAACACAAGAAAAACGATCCCAAGAAAAGTAAAGAAAATGCAGGGAGCTGCTTGCAGAGAACTTCAGCTGATAACACTTAAATATTCCAGATATTACAAAAGCCTTATCCGATAATTATTTGCTAACTTGCTCTTAGCCAATGAGAAGAGGCGATGTGGCTGAATAATTATGAATAATTAGCGAATTGACGGGCGGTGGACGCCATATTCGTGCACAGACAAGCGGATAACAATGGCGTCTTGCCGATTTGCCTCGTCTACAGAAGAAGAAATAGAGAAACTGCTTGATGATAAAGACTCACATAACACAAAAAGAGCCACCAAAGTTGCGAGAGAACTTTTCTATGATTATCTCAAGGAAAAAAACATAGTGGAGCCAAAAACCACACCGGAATTAGTTCAGATATTGAAGTCCTTTATGTTGAAGCGAGGAAGAGAGATGGTTTGCCTTACTCTTTGGGCAGTCTAAAATCACTCAGATTCGGCCTGAACAGGCATTTCAAAGCAACACGAGGCATCGATATAATGAAAGAACCAGAATTTACGGAAGCTAACAAGGTTTTTGCTGCGAAATGTGTGCAATTAAAGAGAGAAGGAGTAGAAGTGCAACACAAACCGCCTATTGAAGAATCCGACCTAAAGAAACTCTATGATTGTGGCGTTTTTGACACCCAATATCCCAAGACACTTTTATACAAAGTTTTCTTCGAAACCATGCTATGTCTTTGCCGCCGTACCCCGCAAAATATGCGTCAGCTGAGAAAGTCTGATTTTGTTATCGGAACAGATGCAATGGGAGCAAAGTTTGTGTCGAAAGTTGTCAATAGACCAAAATCAAACTACCAGAAAGAAGAGGACGAGATGAAGGAAGGTGGAGGGATCATGTGCGCTACCGGAGGCCCCTGGTGTCCCGTTGCATCGTTTGAAAAATATTTGCAGCATCTGAATCCGGAAAACGAGTTTCTATTTCAACGGGCCAGAAAGAGTGTGACTTCTATGGACTGTTATGTGTGGTATGATCACCAAGTTATCGGAGAACGTGCACTTGCAGAAATGATGAAAGAAATATCTAAACAAGCAGGGCTTTCACGAGAGTATACAAATCATTCCATTCGAGCAACTTCAGTTAACATGCTCAACAAAGCAATAGGGCTTGAAGGTCATCGAATCGTGGGGTTTTCTTCTCAGGTGCCTGTTGTGGCCACTGTAAGTTCTTGGATAAAAGTAGAACAGAAATCTGTCAAAAGGAACAGACCTTGTTCCAGAGCTGATCAATGGAAAATTTCCATGCCAAGCTTTCATACCCCCAGTCTAGGGTTTTTTTCTGACCCAAAAAATCCACTGAAAATTTTGGTCCCAAAAAGTCACAACAAAACTTTTAGAGTAGTGGATGGGATTTTTGTATAATTTCCAGTTATGTAGCAGCTGCTCATAAGATCTAACGCTATTGGCTTGATACACCTCATTAGTCTATTGTATTCTTGTTCTATTCTTGTGTTTCCATTGTTTTCACTGTGGTGTAGCAATCCTATGGGGGATTAGGTCTTTTGATAGGTTCTACATGACCCATAATTTCTATTTTTGCAACCATAGATCACCATTATATGAATAGAAAAGTAATTAATAAACAAACAAACAAGAATAAGACAACAAACAAGCACAGAAATCTGGTCAATGATGTGACAAAAATATAGGGGAGCATTTATAATTTATCTAGAGGGGGCCCACTGTTTTCCCCTTGATGACTGTTTGTGTGTGTGTGTGTGTGTGTGGGGGGGGGGGGCTAATCAAAATTTCCCAATAAATCACCCTGTCCCTCTTTTTTTTCCATAGTTAAACATACATTTATAGACTGATTCTTTTAAGTATTTTATTCTAATATCAGCATGCACTGTCATAATGATTATCTATCTAAATAAAATCAAGTATAAGGGGGATTTTTATGAACAATAGCTGTAGATCATCCCCCCCCCCCAATATGTAATAAATATGAACGCTCCCTAGGCAGTCAAGATGTTGGCACCCGCTTTAACAAGGTGCAAGAGAGGGGTGTTCTAAGAAAAGAGACCAGGCCTTAAGATAATGGCATGGGCTGTCCAGAACACTACTACTATTAAGTTATTTGTGTGACTGTGTTTTTTTTTCTTACAGCCAAATAGGACATTGAACAGTACATTGAAGACTGAGGTTGCCATTGCTCCCGCTCCTCATTAACTCTAAAACAACCTGTTGTTGTCACCCTGCCCAGTTCCTCACCAGCCCAAAAGCAACTTGAGTGTCAACCAATGCCAAGCACAACACCAAGCAGGCAAGAGTATCTTGACCACAAGGAAAAGAAGGTAAATGAAGATTAATTAAACTTCCGTTTAGCTCCACAGGGGTGGATCCAGGAATTTCAGAAAGGCGGGGGCTGGATAGTGAAAATATAGGGACCAAAAATTGAGCAAATACAGTAAATATACGGGAAAATCTCCTGAAAAAGCCTACATCTGCCCCTGCTTCAGGGATTAATGATAATCATCAGCTCCGTAGGAACATGAAAATTGTTGGAGGTGCCTTTCGTATATTTGACCTGTAATTTTCGAAAATCAATACTGTAGTGGTACTGCTATCAGAATGATTATAGGGGGTTGTCTATACCTGTTATGGGCCTGATCATTATTTAACAAATCGGGCTCTTTCTTGGTGTTGCAAGGCACCAAAGGCATAAAAAGAGAATACAAGACAAAAGACCGTAGAACAAAACAATAAGATGGAATGCAATAGCTCCAATCCAAAATACAATACATCTTGATCAAGAAAGACCCCAAAATCGACCAGTAATTTACGAAAATCAATACTGCAGTTGTAAATTACTATCAGAATGATTGTAGGGGGTCGTATACCTGTTGTGGTCATGATCATTATTTCTAAAAATTGAAGCCTCTCATCCCCAGGGGGACCTATTTTTGGTGGGGGAGATGCTCATTGCACCTTTTAGGGGTTAAAATCAGGCTTCTCATACCTTTTAGGGGGTAAAATTTTTCCGACATATTACCTTTTACAGGTATGTTCTAGAAAACCAAATAACAATGGTTTTATCAAACATTTTTTAGTTTTACGGTATTATCAGCAATAATATGTACTTAAAAATACTCAAAAGGGTGTAAGAGGAGCTCTCCCCATATATAACAATGTCCTCTATCTTTCTTTTAGGAAGTTAAAATAGTGATGAGGGGTACATTTAATTTTTCCAGATAAGAACATCAGCCAACATTTCATAACACCTAAATCAAAAATGGTTGCTTTAGTGGTTGGTGTTAGGGCTTTGGTGTTTGGCCTTTATTGCTCCCAGTGCATTCTGGTAGTTAGATATTCCGTCACGTTAAGTTTCATCATTCTTCAAAATTCACACTCAGCTGAGTCACTTTGTAAAACTATTCTGTAAGCAGAATAACCACTTGTTATGGGAAAGTCTTTCCATTCATAAACTATGATTTGGATAAGAAGTTTATCTAGTGAATTTTAGGCTGATAGATTGACTAATTAGTTATTCTCAATTTTCTTCAATGCCTGCAACTCAGTTGTCCATTTCTCCAAAACACAATAAGTGGCAACATGAAACGACAGTTAATTAGTCAAGATTCAAATAGTCATTTAGACAAACCTGTATAGTTTAACAATGAGTCCAGCTCACTCAATTATTCAGGAAGGCTAAAGAAATAGTCTTCCCCAGAATGCATTGGGAGTAATGAAAGAGGAAAGGCCAAACGCAATCACCACAGCAACCTTTTTGAATAGCGCTGCACACCGATGACGTCACACTCATTTAAAAAATCAGACAAGGAAATATGCGTTTTCTCTGTAAGTTAGTTTAAAATAAGACAACTTGTTAACAGTTTTCTCTGTAAAGAACGGTAGAAAATGAATGGGTAAGTCTGGGTCTTCCAGTCATTATAGCAGAGCTTGTATGTACTCCTACAGAGTGCTTTTTATTTTCCAGGTGCAACTTCGTGGAGCGATATTCCGGCAACTGCGAGAGCTGAAAGACCTTAAAGATGCGGATGTCCTAAGTGAGACTGAATTCGAGTCCCAGAAAGAGATCCTTCTCAATGAATTAGAGGAGCTCAAATGAACACTATAAACTTACGTGGTTCTATTACAGTCAGGCTACGAAAGCCTCGAACACCTGAAATATGTCAGCAATGTTTCTCAGTCATTTAACTTATCCCCAACGCGAGCTATTTAGTGCTTAGAGCTTTAAGTCTTGGCATTGGTGCTTTTTATGCTGTATTCCTGTTCTGGGAATTCTTTCGTCAATAGGATCCATTTTTATGGGTTTTCTGCATAGATTCCAGGCGTGATTCCCAATATAGCAAACCGGAAATCGAGCCTACGTCGCAGACCCCGTCTACACGAGACCGGTACGATACCGGATTCTGGTACGGTACAGTCGCGCGTTCACACTGGACCTGCGGTACCGGCCCGATTTTGGTACGGCTAAGCGTGCTTTTTTGAGACCAGAATTGTACCGTACCGTATGTGTAGGCGGTACCGTACCAGAATTGTACCGGTACCGTATGGGTAGGCAGGCGGTACCGTACCAGAATTGTACCGGTCCGGTTTGTGCCGGTCTCGTGTGAACGGGGTCGTAGATTCTTGCATGCAAGAAGAATTCATAAACTGCATTCCATACATATTTCAGGTGTTCACGGTTTTCGTAGCCTGACTGTAACTCATCACATAATCCCTCTAACGAAACAAGCAGAGCTTATAGAGAGCTCCTCTCCTCAACAAGGATGACATATTATTGGCAGAATTCTAAGCTGCCCTTCAAAATACAAAACGAAATCCTTCATGGAAACTATTTGGTGACAATGCCTTGTTTGTGATTACTATTTCTTCCATTGAGGCTAGCGATTTTACGAAAATTTACTGTGATTTTCATTCATACTGTGGATCGAAAGGGAGGGGGGCGTTGGGTTTAAAAACGGCAAATTATAAGTCCTAAAGACTAGGTTCTAGTAGCCCTCATGACAAATGTGGCTCTTCAAACCAGGACGTTCCTGCCTGGATCCGCCCCTGAAGTGCTCACTACCAAATGGCTTCCATCGGTCAATTTGTAACACAGATCTCGGCACAGATCTCGGAAGTCCTTCAAACGTTTCACTTGATGAAAATAATTCTAGCCATCATACATCCATGTCACTGTTCTTTTCAGTCGGCAGAAGGGCATGGGAGCTACTGTGCTACTTTGACTGGTGGGAGCCAAAGCGCTGTGTCGGTTCGACTGTGAGATTTTGCCCAGAATGATAGAAACACAGATGATAAACTCGTCTGCCCTAGTTTCACCTCGTTTGATCTTCGATCGTGTTAAATATGAGGAGCTCTAATAGGATGAACATTCACAAGGGGCGGACCAAGGAATTATATAGGAGGGCTCCCAACCATTTTTCAATGGGCGTCCACAGTTTTTTCAACTGTATTCATAGATTTTGTATATTTTATACTCGTTTTGACAATGCCGCAAAGGGAGATTCCATGGGAGACACGGGTTCCACTGTTCCTCATTTGTCATTGTAGTTATTGTACGTTATCCATGCTTTACAATGGCCGCTTGCATTTTTAATCCGCACCGGGGTATCGAGGACCTACGGAAAATTTTCCAGGGGAGGGTGTATTGCCGACTCTGGAAATTCCACGGGAGGGGGCGTGTCTGGCGTTTGGAAATTCCAAGGGGGAGGGGTAAAAGAGATGACCCCCCCCCCCCCCCCCGGTGCGGTTTAAAAATGCAATCAGCCAATCCATAAATTCATATTTATGTCAAAATTGGACACATAGTTCCGTTACGAAACATGCCTGTTTTACGGCACTTAAGCCTGGTGCACACTAGCGACATAAGGACGTTATGGCCATGTTGTTACGAAAAAAGCACGGGAAAATAATTGAAACAATCAATATTTTCCATGGATCTTCATAAGATTACTTTGCGAAAGCAATCTTATGTTATTTTTTATCGACTTCAACTTCTTGAAACTACTAAATTTTGTTCGCGTGACATTTTTCTTATGTCGTTAAGTGTGCACCAGGCTTTATACGTAAATGCCGATAACTGAGTGGCCGGCTTTGGGCGAAGTTCCAGGTCATGGCTAAAAGGGATGACTCAGAAGGACCTGATTAATAATTCATAGGACAAACAATAGAACGAAGCTACATGGCATAACATGGCATATGTAGGTTCGTTCTACCGTGAAGCCTATGAATTATTAATCAGGTCCTTCTGAGTCATCACTTTTAGCCATGACCGAAGTTCCAACATTGAAGCACTAAGCAGTCGTTTAAAATAAAAGTTGAAAATAAACAATAAAACAATGCAATTTATATCAGATTCCACTGTGCGTGTATTGCTTTATTGTAAACTTTACTGCAGTTCTCATAATTCCTGCGAACTCTGTGGCAACCGTCGAACCGTGGGTTAACGGCTTCCTTCAGTCGCACAACTAATACTTCCAAACATCACTCAGAGGTATTGCAAAAGCTACCGCGTTGCTTAGGTTTAATTCAGGGAACGCTTTGAAAGCACAATAAGTCGTTGCGGCGTTAGCAGAATTATAAGAAACAGTTGACAAGCGCACGACCCACATGTTCTTCGGACGATGCGCAAATTTCTACCATTGCCCCTTTGAAGCTTGATCGCGTTTCAAGCTTGCGCTGCGAGCCGGATATTGTGACGCATTCATAAGAGCTATGGCAGCCAGCAAAGCCTGAAATTAAAATCGACATAATTAAACTGAGATTGTTGCGCTTGCGTTTGATTTACACTTAGACGCATTGCGCTTGTGCCTGCTCCTGTGATATAATGTAAACCATGAGTTCGATATCCTTGCGCTTGTGCCTGCGATTGAGTTCGTGTGTGAACCAGCTCCTAGTACTCACCACTTACTTGACGTGCTAGGCGATGTTATGGTTGACTCGGCTTTCTCTCGCGCGCGGTATTTAAAGGTTTTTAAATTTTGTAAAGCAAGGGGTACTTTGATATTTTCACCGCGCTTGTTGAGGTCTGTCTCTTAGGGCTGGTTCACACACGAACCAAGGGCATGCAAGGTAAGTGTAAATCAGAGCGATGCAAACAAGCCTAAAATAACCATTATTAGCTTGGTTGCGCTTGCGTTCGCTTACACTAGACACAAGGGAACGGAACGTCTTGATTTTCTTGCGCTTACGTTCGTATGTAAACCAGCCCTAAGTAATTTGCTTTCACTTGCGTTTGCACAAGCACAAGGTGAACGCAAAGTCTCTTTTCTTGCGCTTGCGTTCTTGTTTATTATACCAGTCATGAGTGTGATCTCCTTGTACTTGCGCCTTCTGCGTTCGTGTGTACACCAACCCTAAGTTGAACGGATGCAAGGCAAACTAATTCATGTTGTATTGGAACTTGCGTTGCGTCGTTGTGATTTACAGGTGCCTTGCGCTTGCGTTCGCGAGTAAACCAACTTTTTGCTTCGCGCTATGAGAGGCCATGCTTAGTCTTCTAACCGTGAGCTCATTACATCCGGACCATCGCTGCATGTCAAACTTCGCGCTTTGTTGATCACATTTGCAACCGCGCGGCCCTGGAAACTGGGCGCTACATTTGAAATGCAAATTTACCTATTTCGCTTGTGACGGCCATGTGCTGAGCTCAATCTTTAGAACGCGAAAAAAAGACGAGTTTGCCTTTCTACTCTTGATTTGTTAATGGATTTGCTGTCCTAGAAAGTTGGGCTACTGGCCAGGTGAGTAATTTTCATGCTTTGCTACACTAAAATGTAGTTTGTAACTGATTTTGCTCATGGGGCCTGTAATTCAATAATCGACACCAATCGAGTTACATTACAGTTTTGCTCAAATTCCTTTCTATCTAGAATATTGCCATGTGGAACGTTTATGTCACTCCGTTAGTCATACAATCATAGATTTGACTTTCGCAATTCAAGCTGTATGCTCATTGCTATTGCTGCACTCCGCTGTGCTGATACACATATTTTCTCTACTGACAGGTACCTGTTAGCGTGATATCAAATACCTTTGCGACGTTAGCCTGAGCATCAGGCGGAATTTTATTTTTCCGAGAGAAAATGTGGGAGTTATTGCGACGTAAGCTAGCGAGCAAGTTAAATAAAGGGGCTAGGGGGTGGGGGCATTTTGTTTTCAGTCTAGACTTATCTTCTGTGTGTATGTCAGGGCACTACGGACACCACTGCGCAGTGTAGTACAATGAATCCGCATCCCCTTTCCCTTGGTGCCTTCTTACCAGTGGCTACAATTGACGAAGCGGGTGAACCTTTTTCTCAGACAAAAGAAATGGAATCTTCAAATAATTCGTAACTTATGAGGAAAAAATTTATGCGCCAAGAATTCAAGCGGAAAAGCAGCCAATCAGAATCGTCCTCGCAGAGACACATCGCTAATTATTATAGATATGAATAATAGATATGAATAGTAGATAGACTTCAGAGTTCAGTGTATTAACACATGTTTTGATATGAATAGGAATGGACTATTAGTGTTGCACGCGCTCTTTCGTTGGCAAAGAGCTACATTTGTCCCGTGCACATTCAGCACAAAGTGCGTTTATTTTGGTAGCTCTTTACAAAGTTAGTGCCAAGTCTTCAAATAGGCAGAATTATTCTTTTTTAAAAATGGTTTTGGTTTCACGTCGTAGGGTTGTATTACAACGAAGGCCATGACTTGACACCCATTCCTGTCATCAAGTCGACACTAGCATTTACTGACGAGAATAGCAACAGAGGCTTCGACTGGTCAAGGTATATTTCAACCCACTAGCCTATGAGCCGGCTCTGATTTTTTTGGGCGCGCGGGATTCCTGTGTCCCCCCGCGACACAGGAATCCCGCGCTCCAAAAAAAATCAAATATCCGACACTAAGCGCCGGCTTGCAGACTATCAACTCATTAACCTATCACATCTTCGCTATTGTCTTTCCTTTAAATTCAGTTCAATCCTTGATTAGTTTGTAAACAATAAATACGCCGATGCCTGCCACCAGAGCCCCCAGTTCGAATCTTGGCGTGATCAGCGGTTTTTCATGAATCTGAATGACGTCAACAGGAAGGGCTGGCTCTAGTACGTCGGTGAAGCCGGGAACTGGACGGAAGGCGGGGAATTTTGGAATGGCTCGTCCAGCTGGAATGGCTTGGCGAACTGAAATGGCTCGGCGAACTGGAGTGACGGAGATGAATTCGAATTCTAAAAAAGAAAAATGATTTAATACTGAATATCGCAAAAGTGGTCCGCATAATAGGCTCCATGGTCAAAACCAACAAACTTTTAAAGTACCCGATTTTGTCAGGAGAGGTGGCAGGTGACGGGTTGGACCCCCTCCCCCCTTCCCTGACCCCTACACCCGGTTTTTGCAGCCCATTTTCTTGATGTGTGATTCGATAGTAACAGATTTTATTGCAGCGTTATTTTCTTCTTGGTATCATAATTATTTCACACTAAAAATTAAGATTAAAACTTTGGAATTTTCTTGAAAATTAGAATAGTGGTGCGCCGGTTCATACCCCAGCAACTTCAAATTGGAAAACCAAAAAGTATTACACTTTGGACCTCCTCCCTAATGTTGAAGTGTGCAACAAGTTTGTATAATTGTGTGTCAAACCCAATCAGGTTATAGAGACGCTGCGCGAAACGTAGCGAGCGTTTTTCGCGCTGTCGTTCTAGAGTTTGAGCTACACACGAGTGTCTTCGGATAAACGTCGCGTCGCAATTTATGCTATGATAATCAGCTATATATCATTTTAAAGCTAAAAGTTTGCTCTATCTTATGAACTTGTTTAGTTTATCGAAGTTAAATGTTTTTCAAATTTATCATAAAATATTTTTCAAGTAAAAATAAAAATTCCCTCACACAGTTTTTTAGTTGTTATCATTTTCTAACGAAATACACTTTAGGACTGTATCAAATGAATTTCGGGAAAAAAGTCATTTTTAAATTTTAAATTTGTGGATTTTAACATTTTTTTTACCTTTCCCGATTAGATATGGGAACAAATATGGGAATATGCAATATGGGAACAAATCGTCGTTTTATCCACCCTCCAAAAAATGCCTCATCCCACTTCCAGATTCCCATTTCCAAGTCCATTTATTTCCTTCTTCTTACGCACATTTCATACAGTTTTGCTAATTTCAGGAGTTCCAGAATTACGGCTCAAAAGTTTTAAATTATAGCCCTACTCGCTCTTACTTTTGACATAGGGAATGCAAGGATAACGGCGCGGGTGTCGGCTCGCTTGGTGTCTATATTCTCGTCCAAAGTATTTCTTGCCGTAATCCTTGACTGATTCACACACATCGCGCTTAGGTTTATTAATAAGCCTGAGGAAAAAAAACAGACATTTGATATCAGTGCAATTCTCATTCAAAACGTGAACATAAATGTGATCAAACATTTATTATATAGTTATATAAGCTGAGCCAAAGTTAAGATTAAGACGCTTTCAATTGTTTATGCGAGCAAATTTTTTTTCTATTAGACGTTTGGCCGGCATATGACGAAGCTGCCGTTATTACCACAAGCAACAGTGAAATGAAATGAAATCTCGAATGCCTGTTATTTTGTTTCACGTATCCTTACCGGTCAATTCTGTGGAGTAGACAGGTCAGAATAGACAGGGGAGACATCAGAATATACTGTGAACCGATGAGCCAAACGAGGCTCACGTAAATGTACACTTGAATTACCATTGTAGCGCACCAGTAAGCTGCAAGAAGAACAATTTAGAAAACATGAGATATGTGAAGCAATCCCACTACCATTACATCTGTGGTTATGGTCGAGGACTTCGCGTCATGTTTTATCTTGGAATGTGGTCACAGTGTAGAAAGAGCATGGTCAACATGTGTGGCAATTTGATCATTGAGTGGTCTTAGGCTTCGCCCTCCGTGAATTTGCCATGCCCATATCGTAGCTAGCGCTTGCTTTTTAATCTACGAAAAAACGTCTGCCAAATCAGGTTTTAGCGCGACAAGCAAATCTCAGCAGCGAAAACCAGCTGCTTAAGTACGTCTCCGGTATATGTCCAGACGGGTTTACCCATGATACAGTTCTTTTGAACTTCACACCATGAAAATGATGTAGTTTTTTTCCGGCCTAACCCAAGGGAAAACTTTCCAGAGTAAATCTCATCCAAAGAGTATCTAACTTACCAAAGACAGGTCCAAGAGTGTAAGGTACCAGTGGTGTGCCGTCAATATACAAGACAAGACAGCATGACAGCATGAATACGAGATCGAAAACTATATTTCTGAACATAACCATGTTGCTAATCGAAATTCGTGACTGCGTTCAACAACAATGCGAGATATTTGGCGAAGAAGTTGTGTGTGGGTATTGTGACGTGCTAGCGCGCTCTCAAAATTGCCTGTGACGCAGTCACGCTCTTGCCAGTTTGTGCGCGCGCTGTTTATTTTGCGCGCGCTTTAAGCCTCATTCACTCTTGTATTCGAGCGCAAATAAGACTAAGGTTGGGTTCTTCTTTTTTTTTCAATTTGATCTGATAAAAGCCACACGAACGCAAGAAACAATGTCACTGATGATCGCGCACTTGCCTTTATGCTTGCATCTCTATGGACACTAGCACTTGTGCTTTCTTGTACGCCGCCTCGTCCCTAGGCGTCTCTTTTTAGTAGGAACAGAGAAAAAAGGCCTAGCGAGTGTTCTGGTAGGGAGCGCGCAAAGCATCATGGAAAGAGACGCGCGTTTTCTTTGCCCTTCCCATGATGCCTTTCGCGCTAGCTCGCTCCCAGTCGCTCTCGCCTCGAAAATCACTAGAACGCGCCTGGGTACGAGGCAGCTTTCTACGTTCTTAGTTTTTAGTTACCGGCTGCACGCTGGCCACGTTGTCTAGCTGACTCGTCATATATGTCCTATTTTCACGATTTCTCCCCAGGATTGTAATCACGACTCAGCCCGCCGTTCCCCTCTCTGTCCTGGAGGAAGCCCAGTCAGCTGATAACTCTTCTCTCAGCTCTCTTCACGCGCACCCAGTCATGACGACGGCGCCGTCTCCCTTCTCCTCCAAACCCGTCATGTTCGAGGCGGAAGAGGTACGCGGAGTCCCTCTTTATCATTCATCACAGAGCCAGACTTGTTAATTCCCGTTTGCTACCCAAAATAGTGACATCAAGTCAGGTACGGCTAGGTGGCGCAGTGTGTTTGTGCACGGCACACTGTCCGTACGGTCCTGAGTTCGAATCCCGGATCGACCAACCGTATCGACTTTTCTCTGTTCCGAGTACTTGCTTATAGCTTTGAATTCCTTTCACCCTGGAGCTTTGATAGAGAAAGCGGGGTAAGTAGTGCACCGTCTCCCCATTTAGTAGTGCACTCGTGCACAGCTAGAAGATTTGAGACGTAATAAAGTTGCTTACTTTACTTTTTTACTATTTTTTCGCTATTACTCTCGTTCTTTGAGGGCCTGGCAAAAGTTCTGGTAGTTTTGTCGGGATTTAGAATACTTTGATTTTTGCTCATTTCTTCTGGATTTGACTGTTAAACCACTAATTTAACCCCAGTATCGCGCTGCTTCCCTACTCTGCTACGCTGTAACCTTGTGCGTTCATTTGTTTCCAGTTGGTGTTGCCAGGCAGCCGAGGAGGACATGAGTACCCTTCAACAAGACGCCTAAGCGACGTCACAGATACGTGTCGAATGCTCCTTCCCGCGTCTTGACATCAACTTGCACACACACCAAGAGTTTCTTTGAGAAAATCTACAACAGGTAGATACTATAAGATTTAATTATATGTATACCAAACCACTAGAACTTTCCTTTGATGCGTGGCGCGACTGCTGCCGAACAAGAGAACTTCAGAAAACACGTTTCTAGACAGTGGGCGGCAACCGGAATTCGAGAATTGTTTAATAGAGAATCTTATCACTAACAGGTTTGGAGGTAAAATGAGCCCGCGTGATAAATCAGGCTTTATCTTTTACTGTTCCCTGCTAGCAGAGGCCTCTTTTCTCTGCATTACGCTGCCTAAGGGTCGCGAGGAAAAGAGACCTCTGTCCTGGGTCGAAACTCGCGTTGTTTTGCCGCCGAAAACGGAAAACGTCTGTAGATATGCGTGCGCATATAGTGGGCTCATGAAACGGTCAGCAAACCGTCCAAGGTTGTGGACGGTGGACGGCGGCAAAACATAGCGCAGACGTCTCTTTTCCTTGAACTCATATACTTGAACTATATACACTTGATACTTGAACTCATCAATCAAAATTATTTGTGATCCTCAGAAAATGATGAACCAGCGCTAGTAACGTACTCCATTAACCAGGGAAGTGTGGGCTAAAACTGTCTGAAAGCCACCAAAAGATATTCCTTGGGTCACTGGACAATCGGAGACAAAGATGGAGCTGGTATGCATGTGCATGATTATCAGACTCGTAACCAGTCGCTAAAGTCGCGAAGCCTTCTGGGAAGAGAAATGAGGACGCGCAAGGAAATGTGGGTGGAAAAAGAGCTCGATGCGCAAAGGCTTCTGGGAAGAAAAATGAGGGCGCGCAAGGAAATGTAGTAAGCGCTTTGTTCCTTTTTTAGCGACTGGGTACGAGTCTGCACAACCTGTCGTCGCACGTTTTGCATGCACACATTCCAGGTAATAATAAGATAAAGCGTCTGATTATAGGATGGTTTCTTTTACACATCTCTGTCTTCACCGACTCCCTAATAGGGTGCATGCACATCCACAGGTGTTTTGCAGTTTTGATGACCAACTACAAGTGTGCAGCGTTGTCAAAGGGTATTAAGGGAATCCCCCATTAGAAAAAACTTAAACTTAGTTTGGACAGTGCGACTTGTTCAGACATTGGCAGGGACGTCAACCCTGCCGCCCGAAAAACCTTGAGACACCAAATGGGCTTTTGACGCAGGAAAAGACCTAAATGTGTCTAAAATTTTCGCCGTATTTAGCGTTTTTTTAAGGTCCAGAAGCAAAAAAAAAAAACGTTTTTTCAAAGAAAACCGGGAGATTTTACTTAAAAACTGGGAGACCGGGAGATGAGGTAAAAAACCGGGAGAGTTGACGTCCCTGCATTGGTGAAATTCTCATTTGAATTTAGCGGGCGCCGCCATATTGGAAACATGACGTCACTTTTGTGCATGGCGTTAATGAGGACGGCGTAAACAGCTTTATTTTAAATAAGATTTTCTTATTTTTACTCTTAACATACAAATTGTTTTCTTGGTGCTCTTATTCTGGTTATGTGTGTGGCGAGCAAAGCCTCTTTCAGCGCATTCATGGAAATGCATAATTTATACCACCAGAGTGACGTCACGTTACCAAGATGGCGGCGCCCGCGAAATTCAAATAAGCGAAATGAGTCGCGTCTCTCTTACAGCCAAAAACGTCGGAACGTTGCATTTCTAGGATGGAACGCGACGTTTCTATGGAGAACCAAAACGTTCTGCCCTCTCTGATTGGTCAGTGAAAGGTAAACATGGCGGTTGCCCTTGGAAACGTCTCGCTTTTTGTCTCACAACGCAACTTTCAAACGTTAAAACGTAACGTGCGAACTGTTAGGGTAAAACGCTCAAACGCAATCGGCTGTATTGAGGTTTCCTCTTGACGCATGTTCTTTGAGTTGTTAAAGTTCCATCTGAGCTTGTAAAGGCCAAACAGCCGGGAGCACTGTATGGTTACTAAGACTAAGTATAGCTTCAAACCCAATATGCATCGTTAAAATTATAAATGAACACTGCGTAATGTGTCTCTTTCAGATTACCAGTCCGAGAACAGCGAGTCCTCAACACGGCAATCCGCAACACCCCATTTAATGAGCCATTCCATACATCCCTCCACCAGCCACACCACAGTAAGCCCGTCAACAGACAACGGGGCGCACTACGAGCTAGACCAAAGCAGACACTCAGACCATTGGTCAGTCCACAGTGAGTCCTTCAAACCGTCTGATAGACCACACGAAGGCCTCCAGACCATCCGCCAGACCACAGGGAGCCCTTCCCAAGATCATCCGCCAGACCACAGGGAGCCCCTCCCCAGATCATCAGCCAGCCAGACCACAGAAGCCCTTCAGACCATCAGCCAGACAACAGAGAGCCCATCACAGTGAGAACAATGCATTTAGCATTGCGGGCGTGGGTTTGTTTAATATTTATTTATGCAGTCGGTGCTGGGAGTGTAAAGGTAAAAGCTTGCTGACTGTGAAGACATTGCAGTATCGAATCCAAGCGAACATTCCAAACAACATCATTTGTTGATCTACTTCGATAAGGTGGCTCGTGGGTATACTGTCTACTGTTGCTATCGCATATAACAACTTTAGCGAGTTCACACTTTTTTTGCATAATCTTAGATGACGGCTGCAAAATTCGCTAGATGTAGAAGGCTTCAATGTGAATATTAATCTTATCTAATATGAAAAACTGACGATGTCTAAAATACTCACGGGCCACCTCAACTACCCCATGCATGTGAAATTTGTGGATATTAACCATGGCCTACTCATGGGACCTTTCAGGCTTTGATCTTTAGCTCGTCAGCACCGACTTCTTGGGGGGTGGACAAAAGGGGGAGGAAATGGGTCTCTAGTACAAATAACGGATGGTCGCGACAGTCACCCTACCAGACGCCACCCTCAGAATCATGTCATTGTTTCTTCCTATCACGTTGAGTAGTTGAGCCACGCCTCTATCCAGGGAACTGTTGAGGGAATAGCTTTTTGGGGAGAATTGTTGGTACTACTAGCGGGCTTCTATAGGACCTTGGTATTATTGACTTGAGGCGGTAGCCCATTCCCTAGGAGTGTCCATCTAGGGGTAGGAAGGTGTAACAGCGAATTGGAAAATGAAGCAGGTCTGAAGTTATTTTTAGAACAATGGATTTGCCGCTTGGATAAACTTCTATGAACAAAGCAAAACGCCACCTGCATTCTAATTGGCTGAGCGAATGTGTGACTAAGCTTTGCGTGACAATTTGAAACTAAAAATAACTTCATCCAGGCTTCATTTTCCAATAGGCTGTTACACTGTGAAAACATGGAAGATGGTAATGGGCTCCTGGTAATGGGCTCCTGGTAATGGGCTCCTGGTAATGGGCTCCTGGTAATGGGCTCCTGGTAATGCGTTCCTGCTTCAGGGAATTTGAAAGGCTGTGTTCGTTAAAGAGCCTCTGTCAGCCTCCATTTTGTCAGCCTAGCAACATACCGAGACAGAGAAAGCATCCATTTCCATCGGCTGATTTAGAGGATGTAGTGCAATATTTTCAATTGAATTCGGTAAATGAATTATAAAACTTTGTTTTTAGAAGACCATTTCAAGATTTCTACACGTTACTCGTTGTCTGATATCGACTGAAAACAATAACAAAGGAGTGGCTGACAAGGGCTCTTTAATATGTTCTTTTCAGTTACGAGACACAGTTAAAAAGGCTCTATCGAAATGCAAAGTCTTGTGTTGTGCCACATGGTATTAGCTTTTTCGCTTTGTATGATCGTGGTATAATTCGTTTTGTAAACCCTTCTTGATTAATATAGGGACCAATCAAAACGTAGCATCGAAAATACAGTGCCACAGCCTGGAATTTTTCCCTCACCTACACTTTTGCATTTCAATTAATCGAGCGGGAGCCCGTCAACATGAGCCTCCAGTTGTAAGTGGTGGGTGTCCAAAGAACAGGAGTAGATGAATCTATTTTTAGATTGTTCCCTTTTTAAATTTTCCGCAAATATTTTAGTTGTCATAGTTACAAATTATGTCCCCTTATAGCGCGTTGAACACTATTCGTCCTCGCAGCAACCATAATCTGAAAATAGATTCTTATACTCCTGCGCATATGGCTAGACATATAGACCAAATCGGCTAACAGTGTTTACAACTTGTTGCCACCCAATTCAGATCATGTGATGATTCCTTTGGGTGGTTACAATTGTCAATTTTTTCTCGCTTGATCGAGTGCATGGGTGTATGTACAGAACTAACAAAAGTATCCACCGAAAAGAATAATCACATGATTTGAATTTGTTGGCAACATGATGTAAACACCGTTAGCCGATTTGGTGTATTGAGGCTTCTGTTGATGGGACTCTGAGTTATATTAACTGTTCTAATAACTGCATGGGCGGCAGAAGCAAAAATATGTTTGGAGGGGGAGGGGTGTGTGAAATTTTAGGCAGGCCTCAACACGGCTGAAAATGCATCAACATTTGGTGCTAAATTACCAGATTTTGGCTCAATATCATCTGTGAAAAGCCCTGAAAATCTACAGATGAAAAAAGTGAAAAAGTTCCAGTGCTCCTTTGGGATAATATTTGCATGGAAAACATCAGGTAATTTTCCTGATTTATTTTTTAGTACCCGTCGAAATACTTGCTTGTGCGCTTCTGCCGCCCATGAACTGATGGCTAAGCTGCTGCTGCTGCTATTTGCTTTCAAGCGTGGACTTTTTCCACATTGTTTGAAGCGAAACAGAAAAGAAAACACGCATTCAAAATGCTGCGTTTTGATTGGTGGAGAGTAGCGTTTTGGCACGTGCCATGCTCAAAACAACACTATAAGATATAAGGTGTCCATGCCTAAACGCAAATAGCAGTAGCAATAGTTAATTGTTGTGTTGTATGATCATGTTTGTTAGCTCGTTTGTATCTGATAACACGTACCGCCACACATAGGTTTCCTAATGCACCAAGCAAGTTCAGGCATTTTCAGCATTTTTCGCGCCAGACTCACACCTGGTCTTTACTAGCCGTTACTTGTGTTCTTGCGTTACCGAGTGTTACTGGCATTGCGTTACTTTGGCAAGAGGATGCGCGCACGCAAAGAGGCATGGGAAACACACCCTTCCCTTAATGCACCAACAACGAGAGGCGACTAGGTACGAATGTAGCTGTGTGTGTTATCGTTAGATACAAACGGGTGAAAATTAGTGCACTGAAAGTGAATTGTAAACAACACAACCAAAGTCCCACAAGGCCCTGATGGCCCCAGCTTGGAAAAGGTGCTCCAGACGTCAAAACCGGTAGGTGTGTCAACTCACTACACTCAGTACTGAGGCTCCCGACAAGCTCCAAACTGCTCATCAGACAGTAGCTCCTCAGCTCTCAAGGCTACAACTCTAGGGCACCAGGACATTGTCATTCACATCTACCAGGTGTCTTGCATGATTGATGTTGTCATGATGGTAGGTACAAATGTATGCAGTACGTTTGGCTGATCACACATTCTGATTAAGGTAGCATGCCATTGCAATAGCAAATCATACTACATATCATGCGACGGTGGGCAACAAAAATTATTTGGCAATTCTTTTAAAACTTGTAGGGCATCCTAATATGATCCAAGTCCTTGGCGGGCTCGGATGAGAAGCTCTGCTACCAAAATGAATAAGCTGTTTCGGTTACTTTGCCAGCACTTTAAGCAGTACATGAAAATGTCTATTCAGGTGCACACTTTGTTAATAAATAACAATAAATGTTAAAATTAAACAACAATAAATTCACACTTTTTGGGAATAAATAAAGCCATAGCTTTACATAAACTAGGTGTAGCTTAACAGGAATTATCTCATTTAAGTAATGGTCCGTATAAGAACTAGGCAAGCCAACGGCAAAGCATGCTGGAATGCAATTAATTTCTATTGAAAATATAGGCAATTTCATTGGATAAACCATGAAAATCAGTAAATTCACTATGCTAGAAAAACTTGTCTGAGTATTTTTAGGGATGTATAAGCACATGTGGTACTCACAAACAGGATATGCAATTTGAAAAGACTTTGTGTGTGGGGAACCTAGCGTAAAATGCTGATTCTCACTCCTTTGTTCTTCTGCAATCTGATTGGTCTAGAGACTTTTTGTTGCCATATTTTCTCAAAGCAAGTCGAAATCTATCAATTTTTCACTTGTATTGTGTTACTAGTCATAACCACTTTCTGTGGTCAAAAAATAGGACATATCCTACGTGGGGAACCTTCAATGCCGTAGAACAATGGAAGTTTGCCTAGTTCTTGCATGGATGATTACTTAAAAAAAAAGTAAGGTGATTAAACAAAAAAAGGAGTGCACTCGATCCGTTTTCTAAATGTCGAGGAATTTTGATCAATACAACAGATTAACATTGTCACACCCATCGGACACATGGTGTTCAATTACGATTTCTACTTATTTTTTCATAATGGGCCTTGTCAGAGGAAGAGACCTTATACAGTATTTCGTCAAATTTTTGTTTTAAGAAGTTTTGGGCAACCAATTTATGTAATCAAACATGGAACACATTGTTTATCCAAATTCCACACAGTAAAGTGGATATTTGGCAGTCAGTATTTTCTATTTTATAAAGGTTTATATGAGCAGATGAGAATTTTTGCACTTTGTCAAAAGTATAAATTCCTGTATAAGGACTATCTCCCCTTGGCAGGATGTGTATATATAAAATAATATATAAAAAGAAAAAACCCTGTGTTAATGACGGATTTCTAATAAATTGGATGAAGCTTAACAGTTTTAAAATTAAAATTATTTTAATATATATATATATATTTCAAATAAATTAACTTGTCTAATTGCCTTTATTCCAGGACATTCACTAAAAATGTGAATTTCCTGACCAAAAATTGTCGTTAATTGAACCAACATATTCGCAAACTGTTGTTTAAAAATTGTGAGCTTTTTTGGCATCTGTGGTCTTTCACTACTATGTACATGTATATTTTCAGACTAAAATTGGCCGCCTTTTTCCCACCCTTCAAGCACATACTTTTGGGGCAAGCTCCCCCAAGGAACATTTTTTCAAATTCTTGCCCTGAAGAAGACCGGAAATCAATCACAATTTGCTGTTAACAGGCGCATAGCCAGACATTTTTATGAGGGTATGTGCAACTGCATTGTTTTTATAGCTCAACTCCTGCAGTATATCTATTGTATTTTGGGGCTTCACGAGGTACGCAAATCTGTATTGGCGTACAGGTAGCTACATGCCTGGCTTATCTCGTCTGGAAAATATCACTTTTTTCCCTTAATCAAAACCATGTTTGGCTGTACATGTACATATTATTTGGGCAAAATATATACATATATATATACAGTGTATATATATTATTTGAAATGCTTTTTAAAAACATTACAACTAAAAGTCCCATATCCAAAACACCTTGAATCCCAAATATCCAAACAATCTTCCAACAAAGAAACTAATCTCAAGGTCGATAATTCAAGCCTAATTTCAAAGCTTAAAAACTAAACAATGAATAGATCGGTAAGATTTCGCATAACAGCGGACTTGACTGACGTAAATAATAAAAATATATTGAATAACAACTAGGAACAAATTGCAATTCTTTTTTCTGCTAACAGATTCCCTGGTTTCAAACAATAACAATTAACAAACTGGTTGTGTTTTTTTTCTTTTTGCTCTGCAATAAGGATTTTATAGGACATCACACAATGAACAAGTGGCTCTTCGCCTCTAAATAGCTACACTCAGGGACAAAAATAGCTGAGACTCTTTCTTACTGTACACGAAAAATAGAGAATTCGTTAAAACTCACTTTAAACATGCTCAGCCCCCTCCCCCCTCTTCACATTGATGTGGGGGAAGGTGGTGAAGGGCTCTGCAAAAGGGATTTTGTAGGTGTTTAAGGGCATTATTTTATTTTAACCGTAATTTGCCTAGGGGGTCTCAGCTATTTTGTCCCTGAGTGTACATATAAAGTAAGATCTAATCGAATAATAAAATATTTTCCAATAAAACAAAGAATTCCTGGCACTTACATGAACAGATTAATAAATTATTAAAAATTCAAAATGATAAAAATTAGCCAAAATAAGTTTGAATAAAAGCTACAGAGTTGTGCTTTGGCTTTCATAATAGCAGAGTCATGAACATTCCAGCCCTAATTGTGGGGGAAGTTAGGATGTCTTTGTTTTAAAAGGTCAAATAATCCCACAGGGGGTGGAGATATGTAGGTATGGTTTGTTGTCACTGGCATGTTCCCTTAATAGCAGGAGTGTTATCAGTTTTACTATATCCGCACACAAAAAAATGGTTTGGTTGAAGTCCGAAAATCGTGTAACATTTAAATTGGCATTATGCAATGGATATATTAAGTGTTAACTGAACTTTTACCGTTTCGGCCAACTACAAATAAAAAACTCAGTTCAGTTAGCATCAAACGTACTTCATGCTAATGTATCTATCACCATGGCAACATCAATCATGAGAGAAACCAGGTAGATGTGAATGACAATGTCCTGTTGCCCTTGAGAGCTGAGGAGATACTGTCTGATGAGCAGTTTGGGGCTTGTACAGGAGCCTCAGTACTGAGTGTAGTGAGCTGACACACCACTGGTGATGACAGGAGCATCAATAGCTGGGGTCTGAGGGCCTTGTGGGACTTTATTTTCAAAAAGGTACTTACATGGCTGGTAGAGTTGGAATAAATGACTAATACATTTCATACAGTCTCATATTTTAATTGAACATTAGCGAATACACTGGTTCTGGTACCACATCAAACTATGAAAATACTTCAGGAGGCTGTCTACAGTTTTTCTTCACTTGACCTCTTAACTTTGAACAACCACAATTCTGAAATATCTTTACCTGTGGATTTGAAATTTTGACCATTTGCTGTAGAAAGATCATAGTTCAAGATTATGCACAATTTATTGTAATCAGAGTTTTCATAGCAATGAAACAGGGGGTCACTGTTTTGATTAACAAAAGTTCCATGTGAAATTTGATCTAAACTATTGAAATGACACACCTTAGGGTAATTGTCTATTTGTATACAAAGTTTAGGAAAAATCCATCAAAATTTCTCACTTGCTTTCTAATAATTATCAAATTTAATGGCTTTTTAAATAAGCTTTTGAAATCACTTATAAGGTATACATACAACTACTTCAAATGGTACACAACAAATTTAATGTCAGAAGTGCTTTTTATTTTTCTTGATTAACATCAACGCAAACTTCAATTTTTTGAGCAATTTTGGCAAAATATAATTTCGAACACAACTTAGGCTCCAGAAAAATTCCTGATGGCAGAATTTTTTCTCGCGTACTTAACTTAAAATTGACCATGTCAGTGAGATTCTGTCCACGTAAGAAAGATATTAAAATGTAGTGGAAGGCACCTGGGAAAATTCAAAAGTTCAACACCTTCCACTTACACTCAAGGTATATTGAAATTGGCTTGATGGATTTCCCCTAAACTTTGTATACAAATAGACAATTACCTAAGGATTAGCGTTTGGTGTGTCATTTCAAAAGTTTACATCAAATTTCACATGGAAATTTTATTAATCAAAAACAGTGACACCGCTGTCCTATTGCTATGGAAATTCTGATGACAATAAATCATGCATCATCTTGTACTTTGACCTTTCTACAGCAAATGGTCAAAATTTCAAATCCACAGGAAAGTATATTTCAGAATAGTCCAGTTTCGAATTCTCTAATCTACCTCAATAGGCATCGGTGGTGCATAAATGGGAGCCTCAGTTTGAAGTAGAAAAAGTTGTGAATACCAAAGAGAAACTGATAAAGCTTGAATGGAGACAATAAACAAAACTTTTTGGACTCGTTGGTATTCGCAACTTTCGGGTTCAAATCGAGGCTCCCACTGTATATATGCGCCGTTGATGCCTATTCAGGGTTAGATTAGAGAATTCGAAACTGGACTATTGTTGTCATTCAAAGTTAAGCGGTCAAGTGCAAGAAAAACTGTAGGCAACCTCCATAACAGGGCTCGAAATTGCGACCAGAATTGTTCACTTGAGCAGTTTCGTAGATATCTCTTTTGCCTTCAATTATCGAACTTTGAACTCTCCGTTTTAGACTAAAACTTGTCAAGCAAGTTACAAATTTGTTTTTTTATGCCTGTGTTAATTTCGAGCCCTGCTACAGAATAACATACAAACTGCATTTTTCATAATTCTGCAAACTCTCTACTTAACAAATAGATCTCGTTTTGCGTGTGTGTACTGTAATAGATATGTCATGAACAAAAAAGTATGCAACAAGATGCAGTTGAGTTGCGTGACTTTTGTTCATGACCATTCTGTGACGTCTTCTGTGTATCTATTACAGTACATATGCACAAAAAATGAGATCTATTTGTTTTATACAACAACAAACAGAGATTTTGTCAATCATGTATCTGTACTCTTATAGCAACATGGCTCTCGACCAATCAGAGTGTGCGATTTACTAGTGTTGTTGTATAACACTGGCTATTAAGAGCCCTGATAGGTTTTCCAAACTCTCTGCAACATATTTTTGGTTTCAAGCTGCAAAGTAATATTTTGAATAGGACTGGATATCTGAACGATGACAAGAAACAGTTAACTGCCATTTCCATTATTCTGTGAACTCACACTTTGCATTTTGAAAGCTACAATCTTGAACAAAATGTGGTGCCAAATGTAGCATCTATCACTCTTGTTGTCCTACAAGACCTATAAGCAGACATTGTGCAATTCCAGAAAAAATTCATACCCCTGCCACAGAGGGAATGTACTCAGACCCCCTCTTCCCACCCCTCTGGAATTTCCAACGAAGAATACAGTATGTATTTGTATGGAAAATAACAGTTAAATTGACCCCCTAACCCCTCTGGAATTTCCAATTCCCTCCGTGGTGGGGGTATGGAATTTTTCTGGAATTGCACATTGACTTTGATTGACTGACAGCAGAAAAAGTAAAAAATAGAGTTTGCAGAATTATAGTAACCTTCGCAGTAACCATAAATTACAATGGACTCATCTGACACTCAGCTACAAAATTCTGGATATCAACCCTCTGAACTTGATATCTTGAAGTTGGATTCTAAAGAAAATGTATGGCATATTAGGGGTGTACACAGGATTTTTAAAAGTTGCAGGCACAGCCAAGGGTATACGTACACAGGATTTTGCAAATCTACAGACCAAGCTCATGTATGCAGTACAGTGATGGAACCAAAGTATCCCCCAAAAATCCAAGCCAATCCCTACTGACTGCATACACCATAGACTGCTTGCAGTCCCTTGCTCGGGGAACGTCCGTAATAAGAGGGTAATTTAAAGTCTTAATTCACGTGCACCTAGGTAGTACTGTACATTTATGCCGGGGTCATGTCGCCGGGGTCTCGACACGCTAAGCACGCAACAGTGTCACATCACGATAAGCGCGCACCACAGTACAGTTTTCATCATTGGTCTTTGAGTCTCTACCCATTCCTTATAGTCTCTCAGTATTCCTTCTTATCACAATTATTCACTTGCATGTGCACCTTTTCAGTTGCAATCCCTTTCCTCAGGGCATCTGGTGGTAATACATACATTGACATCGGATGTCAGCATTCTAAGGACACCTTTGGAGAAAACACATCATCCAGTGAATATTTGTGACCCTGCATGGGAAAACGTATAATAACGACTTTCCGTTTTTTCCATAAGTCGTTCGGTACCCGTTCAAACGACCTGAAAAGTCATTTGCACGGCTGAAAAAGTCGTGCTCATTAACTAGAAAGTCGTTTGAACGACTTTAAAAGTCGTTTATGCTAATTCAAAAGCCGTTCAAACGGAACGCAAAGTCGTTTTTAAACTTTTCGATAACGTTTGAACGAGAAGTAAAGTCGTTTATTTCAATGCGTTCGTAGTTTTGTCGGAAACCGAGCGCGGTACGATGGATAGCAAAAGCAACTCAATGCAAAGTGAAAAACAAACATGCACAATATTTATATTCTGATTAAAATACTCATAGTTTACCCGGGAATCTCCCGGAGTTTTTTACGTCATCTCCTGGGCTCTCTGTATTCAAGTAAAATCTCCTGAATATCTTATATCTTGGAAATAAGTGCTCAATGGAAAAATGTATTTTGAGTCATGTTCGATCTTTCATCTTGAAACGCGCTTTCTGTACTTTTCCGTGAAGTAAAATGTCGCGGCGCGGCGCGACGCAATGTATCTTATGAATTTGTTGTTGTTCACTTTTATTTTCGGTTCTATATCGAAAACGCTTCCCTTTTTGCATTCCCAAAGAATTGTAGTTGAGTCTCTGCTTTGTGGATAGAACGAAAAGGAAGAAAGAACGAGAGAAGAACAAAGGTATACATAGGAAACAAAGGAATTTTATTTAGAGATTGAATAAAAAGTGCGAACCAGTTATGAATATGTAATTAGTGTGTATGTCTAAACGAAAATCACAAACACGTCTTGTCCTCTGGGCATCTAGAAGTTCTGTCGTGCTCAGTACTGCAAATCACACTCAAACTATGCTTTGAAGGGATAAAAATCATGCATAGTGCATTGTTAGTATTTCTGAACCTTGAAACAGGAATTGGAATGCTGTGAAATCGACTGAGACGCCGGGTAAGTTTTACGCGAAGTTTTTGTTTACGTTCTGCGCTTGACGATGAATGCCATCAGTTTCAGGCTGCGCCAAATTCACCCTGCTTGTTCTGGAGGCCTTACTGTAAATACCGTAGTAGTTCTTGCAATTTTGTCTCTTTGTAGTTGATAATAATTATTTTTCATGCTCCCATTATTTGTTTATTTGGAGAGCGAGAAGTAAACTTGACAGCGCGTGTTGGGGTTCGACATCCATTCGCGCCGTGTCACTAGTATTCACACGTGGGTATTGTTATTTTTGCATCGTAGGATCTCCCACATACATGAAATTCTTACTTTTATCTTTCACTTTGAGAGCATTATTCTTGATGTCATTTTGCAAACCCCTGTTCATTTTTATTTCGCAATGTCCTGATTGTTGTTTTTACTAGTGGCGCTGTTTTACGCCATCGCACGCTTTTCAGGGGACCGGGCTTCAGCAGTACTCTATCCGATGCTTTTCGTAATTTACTCGGCGCTCATTCGTAAGCAGGGCTTGTTTTGTAAACTCGTTCACTTTTTATAGAGCCGTTCGCTCGTTTGAAATTCCCGTTCGGTCGTTTAAAATTCCCGTTCGGTCGTTCAAAAATCCCGTTCGGTCGTTTATGCAAGACGTTTGAACGGCTGCAAAACTCGTTTGAACGACTGAAAAAGTCGTTTGCTACCCGTTCGTTTTGGCAAAAAAACGGAAAGTCGTTATTATACGTTTTCCCATGCAGGGTCACATTTTGTCTTCACATTACACTTGATTACACCAGATTTTTAAGTCCTGGGCAAACTGTCAGCCTCGTAACATGGTATATGGGCTCAGGGCTCAATGCCCAAATCTCAGGGCTCAACGCCCAAATTATGGCCGGGATCAGGGCTCAGGGGGGTAGGCTCAGGGCTCAAGAGGCTTGGATCGGGGATCATACGCTACAACTTCGAATCAGGGCTCAATCCTAAAATTTCTCCTTTTTCATAATCTAACTAAGATTTCTTCCTCCTGTCACGTAAAGTCTGCTGCCTGGATTTAGTCGATAGGGGATGTTTTGCTTGTTTTTGTTTTTCCTCTATTTCATATTCATTTTTCGAGTTCACTAAACAGAGTAGAGTAAAAAAATTTCGCGCGCTCCGCGCGCATGAGGAAGACATCAAAATAATATGGTTTTTGGGAACCTACGCAACACGAGAACAATACTTCGGTGCCATTTCAATAGAATGCCTATGTTACAAGAACATGTGTATCTTGGCAAGGGACCCAAAAAAGGGTAACAGCCAGGCCTGACAGATAATCACTATATTTTTTGCTATAAAAAAACTGACCCCTTTTTACGTAAGCGTGAGTTTGACGTTACAACATAGAAATTGATCATTCGGGCCATGCTTCATGCACATGAACAATAATTTTGTCACTTACGGCGCGAATGAAGAATAAACCTTACAGGCTTCATCTTCCTTTTCTCCAAGGCATCTGATATGCGTTTTTCAAAATCAGGGCGCGCTTCGCGCGCAACAACGAAAAATAAGATCCTCTCTTTCTGTAAAATGTCTTCTAGTTCAAATAGGGGGCAGAGGAAATCACAAAAACGTTCAACAGCTCTGAGGGGATCACGTTAATCATATTACTAAAAATTCGAGCAAGCAAACGGCGTCCGAAAAAAAAAATTCTTGCCGTGTTTGCAGTAGGAAAAAAATTATTACCGAGAAAAAAAATTGTCCCTCCCCCCCTCAAATATCTAATGGTCTGTCCCTAATATGCATGTAATATGAGTCGTAATTCATGCCATCAAATTACAATTATCCCTGCGAGTACTTGGACTTTTCGGAGCAATTTGCATAAAACAATGGATGGGCTCAAAATTTTGGCACAGACAAAGGAAATCAAACATTTCGGGAAAATCGGGCTCAGGGATCAAAATTTCGCGAAAAAATAGGGCTCAATGTGTCCTAGATATACCATGTTACGAGGCTGAAACTGTAGAAGGCAAACTGTAGAATGAGTATCACAGATGCATTTCAAGAGCCTCTAATCTAAGTAAGCGAGCCATCTTAAGGCCACAAAAATTGATATTTTGTTGCTCACACACAAAATTGATTGATGATCAGTTTCTCCAAGCTCACACCATTTTCTGACATGCACGTTACAGAAGTTACACACCAAAATCGAAACAAACTTACAGAATCTGGGCATTTCTGACAAGAAAAGGTACTAATTAAATCTAAATGTTTTGAGATTATTCAACTTAGGATGACTTGCGGTGAAAACTAAGATTATCGCGAGAGAAACTCATTTTTTTAGTATGAAATTTGATACTCATTAGCAAAGTTTCGTGGACCAAACAAAAAGTTTTGATTGACAAACGTCTGCGATATAAAGTTTTCAAACCTAGTTGTAGCGTCACGCCTCACGGAAGGTCGCAAATGGTAATAATTAAAGTGAAAAGTTCAAAACTTTATAGCAAGTGCTGGCGAAATTTTCACGACTCTTTGCTCTGCTTTCTGTGGTTTCCTAGTGGAACCCGAAACTCAGGTTGATATTTTGATTATTATATCTTTCAAACTTACCTTATAGCAAGACGTGTACGTAGCCAGTTATTCTAAGATGAGCAGCGAGACGAAGCGAACTCGTGGAGAGCGGGGAGAGCGCCATTTTGGATTGACACAACCAACCTCGTTCCCAGGGTCTTCTGGGTAATTCGGAAAGGCTGGGCCTCTCCACAGGGAGACCGCGAATCACATGCCTTTGTGACTCATTTGTATGACTGTTGTATGGCAAAATGTTTATCAAATAGGAAACTTGTTAATCTACAATCCCTGTAGAATGGCGCATGCGCAAACAAGCTCACTGGCACCAAACTGTACCCATTCTCGAACCCAGAGCTCCCCGGCTCGTAACCTCGCGGGGAAGGCTCTGGTGACAGCCACTGACGCATGCGCGAGATTTCATACAGAGCCCCTGAGAGAAAGATCTTTCAGCGCATGCTCCAACGCTCAAAACCAGCCAATCAGCGACGGCCCTCAAATGGATGTCCCCAGAGCCTCCCCTGCGAGCAGATCAGACGAGCCGGGGAGCTCTGGGTACGAGAATGAACTGTACCTTATAATTCCAGCGAGAACGTATGTAAAAATGCAAGCCGTACAAAGCGAAACTTATAATGGGCATAATGGCTTGGACTCCCTGAAGTATTCACTGCCAGGGGGGAGGGGGGCCTCCCCATATTTTCAGACGGGGGTGCTCGTCCTATCCCTTAGGGTATAAAGTTGACAGGTCGTGCTATCTCTTAGGGGTGTTTAAAATCAGCCCTATCCCTTAGGGGAGTCTACTGACACCAGAACCAATATTTACAAAAAGGAAACTTGGATGAAAACCCTAAAAGACCTCAAATTGGCTTTTATTTGTTTTGACCTGCCAAATTTGCTATCTTTTAGGGGTAAATTCGGCGTTCGCTACGTCAAATTTGCTTTCTTTTAGGGGTAAATTTGCTGTTGGCCACACCCATTTTGCTATCCCTTAGGGTCAAAATCAATTTTCCCGACGAGCACCCCCCTCTAAAATATTGGGAGTCCCCCCCCCCCCCCGGGATTCACTGATAAAAACAAAGGATAAATTTTATACAGCCAAATTTGTTGGGATTTTTTTTAAATTAAATTTATCCCGTTACACCATCCCCCCTATAGGTCTACCCCAACCACTATCCCAACCACTACCTAAATTTGTTGAGATAACTTTTGTACAAGTACTGTACTGCATACTGGCCTGTAGATTTGCAAAATCCTGCGTATGCCCGAGGCTGTGCCCGCGGAAAAAAAAAAACTAAAAATACTTTTAGAGAGACAATTTCTATGAAAAAATAATTTTTGAATTTCATGGATACTGTGAGCCCAGCTTCGCTCTCATATCATAATACTGCGCAACGAGGATGGGAGACTGTTTCTTGTTAAGACAGTATGGGAGACTGTTTCTTGTTAAGACAGTGTTTTGCGCCACACATCACACGGATCACACATACCACCTTAAAGGTCTCTCTATAAAAAGCGTCCATCTTTTAGGCGAACAACTAGCCTGGCCACATGATATATCAACTCATAAACTTGTTTCATAAAGGGGAACCTCTAACTTGTCGCTATCGTTTTCTCCTATCAGTTCTCTGTTATGTCTAATGAGTTCTTGTCCAGATTTAGGGCTCTTTGACATTAACAACAAAAACGGCAAGGCTGCTGCAAAAAGCAAAATGCCACCAATGACATAAAAGGACGGGATATAGGAATCAAACTTGTCTGCAATAAAACCTGTAAAAAAAACAATTAAATTACTGGCAAATTTATTGTATCCCGGCGTGTCGTCTCGAACATTCGGAGATCGAACCGAATCGAACCTCGGATCGTCCGATCTGGTTCGAGCCCTTTAGAGATCGAACCGGATCGTACTCACTCAAAAATCTGGGGATCGAACCAGATCGAACAATAAAATTAATTACCTATGTGACGTGACGTAATTGTTGCGGCGTACACGAATTTATAGTAGCCTGTTGTATCACGAACTGATACCTTCCTGGCAGTTTCAACAACTGTGTCAATATGACTACACGTCGTGAACTTCACGTGTGTTGCTAAGGGCTACCACAACTGCCCTTTTGAAACAAGGATTGGGGACGTACATATATACGTCGCAATGAGGAACATTGGAGATCGAGGCCCAGCTTTTAAAGTAGTTGGTACTGAAGGAACTCGGAGACGAAAGCCGACGAACACCAGTCGGGATTGTGTTTTGTCCCATTTTGTTCATGTTTATATCAATTCAATAAATGAAAATACTATTTACGAGACAGTAAAAGCTGAATAATTTATAGTTTCCCGACTAGATAATACTGAACAGAGTGCATATATATGCGTAGTCCCGAATTGTTACATTTTTTTATTACTATCGAACTGGATCGAACGATCCGTGGAAGATCGTACGATCTAGTTCGGAGATCGTACTCACCCAAATTCTAGAGTTCGATCCGGTTCGATCTCAAAAGAGCTCGAACCGTATCGAACAATCCGCGTTCGATCCGGTTCGAGCTCTTTTTAGCTCGATTTGGTTTGAGACGACACGCCGGGATTGTATGTGCAATAGTCAATTACTAAAAGTAATTTGGTGGTAAACGTACTTTTCGAGTACTGCTATACGTAATATAGAGCAGATTTCGTATGACTGTGAAAAGTGCCGTGACACGGCGCGGTACTGTCGCGGTGGCGGTACAGAACCTGGCCTGCTGTAGATACCGAATGAAATCGCGTATTCGCGGTACGGTCACGGTCGCGGTACAACTCTTTCGCGGCACTTTTCACAGTCATACGAAATCTGCTCTAATACAACAACCCAAGCTACTAGCGATATGCAACAACAGCTAATATATAGATTTAGCCACTGGCTAAAAGCGGAGCTCCTCGTTATAATTTTTTCTGTGTGAATGAAAGGGATTCCCATGTGTACATGGTTTACATGGTTGCTTTAGAGTCTTCCCTTCACGAGATATTAATTTTTCAAGCATAGATGACGTCATCGATGACGTCACATCACGTGACCACCTCATTTCGCTCATCTATTGACCTAGACTACAGTACCAAAGTTTGGTTGTTTTAGAGTCTTCCCTTCACGAGATATTGATTTTTCAAGCATACATGACGTCATCGATGACGTCATATCACGTGACCACCTCATTTTGCTCATCTGGTGGCCTAGACTACACTACCCAAGTTTTGTTGTCTTAGAGTCTTTCCTTCACGAGATAATGATTTTTCAAGCATAGATGACGTCATCGATGACGTCATATCACGTGACCTCCTCATTTCGCTCATCTGGTTTGAACATGGATGTTATATAATTAATAAATAACAGGACTACATGCTTGTCCAATTAAGAAAAAAATGGATGATTCAGAGGAGTCCTATTATATATACAAATACAAGCAAACACACGGAAAACAATGAAAATATGTTATTAAAAACAGTTTTTTCTAACCCTGACGGGAACAACGAATTAAAGATTCTTGCTCTTAGTAATTGGACTCTATAAATATTAGTAGTTATATATAATGTTTTCGAGTGGCATCCTGCAGAATAGCCCAGGCGAGTGTGTATGCTAAGAACTCGTCCACACTACACCGTTTTCAAAACGAAGACAGATACCTTTTGCTCCGAATACGGCTATCGTCCACACTACAACGCCGAAAACGATCACCAGATCTCCAGAGTGGAGCGATTTGAAGACGGAGCTATTTGAAAACGCCGTTTTCTAGTGTGGACGGGTGAAAACGATGCTATCTGAAAACAATAACGTCACCACAGCAAACCCGACCAATTTCGCGGACCGACAGATCGAAATGCGCCGTGCATTGAGCTTATTTGAGCATGCACACTGAATGCATAAGAGCGTTTTCATACGGATACGCGTTGTAGTGTGGACGGGCGAAAACGATACGAAAACGAGTTGGACGCAAATCGTTTTGAAAACGGAGCATAAAGTATCATCCGTTTTCGTTTGAAAACGGTGTAGTGTGGACTCTATACTCTACACTCTACACTCTACACTCTACACTCTACACTCTACACTCTACACTCTACACTCTACACTCTACACTCTACACTCTACACTCTACACTCTACACTCTACACTCTACACTCTACACTCTACACTCTACACTCTACACTCTACACTCTACACTCTACACTCTACACTCTACACTCTACACTCTACACTCTACACTCTACACTCTACACTCTACACTCTACACTCTACACTCTACACTCTACACTCTACACTCTACACTCTACACTCTACACTCTACACTCTACACTCTACACTCTACACTCTACACTCTACACTCTACACTCTACACTCTACACTCTACACTCTACACTCTACACTCTACACTCTACACTCTACACTCTACACTCTACACTCTACACTCTACACTCTACACTCTACACTCTACATTCTACATTCTACATTCTACATTCTACATTCTACATTCTATATTCTATATTCTATATTCTACTTTTACGTCAGATGCAGTGCACGATGGAAAGGTTTAGTGGAATACAGCCGAATATACAACTCCATCCCTGCATCCTGTATTTTCTGTGGCGTGGAGTATAAAAAGTAAGACATGACACGTGATGCTCGTGTCGGTGTTACGTGGTGGTGGTTTACTTACCTACCACAGGAGGACCACCAATTCCTAAAGACTTGGCCATGTACCCCATTCCCAGACCCATGGCACTCTTGCGAGGCTCCACGCTTGACTGGAAGAATACAGCTTGTGCGGTAACAAAACCACCATTTCCAACTCCAAAGGAAACCGCAAACACAACAAGGTGAGGGAACGTCTTTGCGAAAGCCTGAGCGATAAGTGCCGCACCCATTATAAAAACAGAGAGCTGTACCCCATGGAGGGGTGTTAACCACTTCTTGTCCAACACGCGACCCACAAGTATTCTTGAGATCGTAGATAGCACCCCAATGCATATGAACAGCTGTGCAGATTTCGTGGCTGGGATACCTAATTCCTTGGCAAACTTGATAAGATGAATGCCTGGTGTATGAAATCCCATCTGGGCAAGAGTGACAGTGATTGTTCCAATAGAATAGGTCGCATTTTTGTACAGTGAGAAATTTATAAACGAGCTTAACTTCATGGGCAACACCTGTTCGCTTCTTGGTGCTTCATCATCGTTTTCAATGTTTGTATCGTAAGTTACTCCAACAAGAGCTATTATTATCATGACCCCAGACATGACGCGGAAAGTATTTCTCCAACCAATTGTGTCGACTAATACTTGGAAAGAAGGGGCCATTACCATTACTCCTATACTTCCGCCAGACAAGATAATCCCTACACCCAAGGACTGCTTCTTTGCAGTGAAGTATTTTCTGCTTACAATCAAGGAGCAAGTATGATGGCATCCTGCTCCCAATCCAAACAGTGCTCCATAAGTAAAATACAGATAACCTATACCAGTAGCGAAAGAGCTTGTGAGCAGCGACAGGACACAGACCAGTCCACCGGCTATGGCGACCGGTCGGTGGCCAAATCCATGAGATAATATGACCGGGATAGGTCCTACAACACACATAACGGATATTGCGATTGACCCTGCCCAGGCTGAAAGAAAGACAACAGGAAACCCATTCATTTCTAGGAATAAATAATCGGCATATATCAATCCAGGGAAATTAATGCTTCCTACCGGAACCTCGGCTTGACTGCTATGTATCATTGCCATCGGCTTGACTGCTATGTATCATTGTCATATGATCGACATAATATGATCATATGATTATTACTTCTCGAGTGCCATTACCTTTGTCCCACACCCTGGCAATAACTAATACTCCATTGAATTGTATGTGTTTCTTTAATTGAAAGTGCAGTGTGTTCAACTGGTTCAAGCATAGCAGAAAATAGAAATGAAAAACGGGCATTGCCGGACTTTTCCGGGAATGAGGAATGGAAGTGAAACACAAAACAATCATGGCCTCTTTCGCAAAACCCAACTTAAACACCCCAAAATCTCATCACTGAAATTGAGTCTGCCAAAAAAAAACGAGAGCTTGCTCCCACAGGGCCGACTAATCGAAAATTTCCATAGCAAGTTTGCATAGCCACCAAAAATCCTAGTAATAGGTTTTTGTGCCAAACAAAGCCAAAATTTTTTAGACATTGAACAGATTCCAAATTTCAAACGTTTAGATTCAAAAATTCTTTTCGAACCTCCCGACGCAAACAGCCCACAGAAGAAGGGCATATAACCATACCTATTTACTGGAATTTTCAGTGAAAGATACGGTGATTTGCAAAATATGTGGATTTGTAATCACTTTTTGCAATCACCCCTATAGGTTTTATTCTAATCACTTTGTGAGTGGTTTTATTACGGTCATCTAACAATTGCTCTATAAGAGGTGACCCTCTGAAACTTCCAATACTCCGCCGTGTAGTATGGATCTGTTCAGGAAATACACATTGACATGGGAAGAGTACCTGTTTTTTCTCTATTCTCATTGAATTGTTCCACAAGAACTGGAAGGAATATAGCATAACTTGACAGGACTGCAGTGAGAAGAAAATTGGAAATGGTGCCACCTATACAGACAAGCCACGCCCATGGCCCGTCACGGGATGAGGGGGACATTGACACTTGAGTGACATGTGGTCTGGGGGAAGTTCTGAAAATAAACGGAAGGAAAGTTTTCGCGCGGAGACCAGTGCGTAACCCGAACTTGAAATATAGTACAACGGAGCCAATAAGCAGGAGCCTCCAACTGGATTATAAAATTGAGGCACCGTTTTTCCCGACCATCTATTTTTTAGACTATAATTGCTGGGTTAATGAACAATGGGAAGTGTTCTAAAAATAGATCTGTCAGTAAAAACGCTAACTCATGGACCCTATATGGGTGGTGGAAGCTCCTGCCTATGGCCTCTTGATTGCAGGTTTTGTATGACTATGAAAAGACACGGAACACGGAACACGGGGACGGTCACGGAACGGTACGGAAGGCCTCGCCTAGTCTTACGAACATTTAACCAATCACATCGCACGAAATGACTAAGCAGCCAATCAAAATGTTTATATACGGCAAGGCAGAATACATATATGTTATTTACCGGCTGGGAGGTCCGGATCGTGAAATACCGTGACCGAGGTCTTGAAAATACTTGAAAATAAATATTTTTAAGGCCGAGGTCACGGTATTTCACGATCTGGTCCGACCCCAAGCCGGTAAATAATATATTTATTTTTTTACTTTCACTGAAACAGCATAAAACTTCACAGAAATTAGCGCGCGCGCGATTCATCCGGACCCGGGGTCCGGATCGTAGGATTCCGGCCCGCTCGCGAGCCAATCAGAGCGCGCGATTTGATGGATACCGGAGCGCTGAAAAATAAGTTACAATTTTCACGGTCATATGAAATACTACTCCAGGTATCGAAAAATATAAATAAACTAGCCCATAGAGGGGGTCAACGCGAGCATAACAAATCAATTACTTAGATGCACCAAAAACCAGTAGAAATCAAAGCGAACTAGTGGGCCTAGCAGAAGTCTCAGTGCCCTTGATTAATGAAAAACTACAGTAGGATCCTCGTTCAACCGGAAAATATCGTATTAGTGTAAATCAACCCATCAACTAGAGGGTCAAGACTAGGGAAGCGAGGACATACGTAATTCCGTATAGCGTGACCTCATGGCGACAGATGTACCTAATAGAATGAATAAAATACCAGACGCGGCCGAATGTCGGTAGCTGGACTGTACAATGTTCGTCTTTCTCGCTGTTACCTTCTTAGAGTAAGGTCATCATCCCCTATAATATATTGCTTCACGCGAATTAGTGATCTCGCACTCTGGCATGGTTAGCAGCTAAATTTTACCTTGACCTCCAAAGCTTGCTTGCTATATATTTGATTTCGTCTTCGATACGATGGATGCCGCGGGGGATGCCGTTTCTGTATTTTCTTTGCCCAGTGCACCGACAAGAAAAGACTCCCGGTTGTCCTGTAGATATCTCATGCTCACCTATTCGAACGTTTTCCGAGTCTTCGCGCTACATTCTTGCCTCTGTAACGAATTTCTAAACACTTCAGATGCAACACACAAAAGCCATACGATCAGTAGCATTATATGTAGCATTTCACGAATTCTCCGACGTGACAAGTTTGACCCATTGGGGTTAAACAATCACACCGGAGGCTCGCGCGACAGTTATCAAGCAAGAACGGTTTTCACTGCATTTCTTTTATCTATTAACCCGGCGTAACTAATTGATAAAAATTTATAATCAATTTCCAATTGATATCAATTAGTAAATTGATTATCAACAGTAATCAGCAATTGATAGCCAATTAATACTCACTCAGATTTGGAACATTATCAATTGTTATCAATTGCCGATACTAATTGATAATCACAGTTTACTTGATCAATGTGGATCAATTTGTACCAGGCATACCAGGCCGGGCTTTTTTTTTAATCCAGACAGCTTATTGAGAAACAATTTCATTGAATTTGTTCGGACAAGCAGCCCTGTGCACTAGGTGAAACCTGTCTATAACTTCAAAAAACTACCTCGAAGATTTAAGAAGAAAAAATGATATCAATTTTATCAATTATTTATCAATTGTTTATCAACTCCACGCACTGAGATTTTAGTTAAGGGACGTGTCATTATTTAGCGGGGGGGGGGGGGGGAGGGCTCCTATTTTTGTGGGGAGGGTCCTAATTTTTTTCGCGTGTCTAAAGGGAGGGTACACATTTTTTTCACTCCTGTTTGGGGGAGGGTCATAATTTTTTCAACAACATTTGGACGATGAAGAGAGTGAAACAGATGCAACTTCTATATCATCTGCGTTTTTACTTAATAAAAATTTCGGCGCGCTTCGCGCGCATAAAGAATGACATATTACATGCTCTTTCAGTAACGAAGACGCTATCCTCACGCCGTTTTAACAACAAGTGTATCTTGATGAGGAAAAGCAAACTCTCCCAAAATGCCCTGCAATGATAGGCCTGAAGGGAAGTCACTATGTTTGAAAGAAGACCCCATATAGGTATTAGCGTGAGTTCGACGTTACAAGCATATAGAAATTCGTCATTTGGGCCGCGCTTCACGCATGAATCATAATAACTTCGTCATTTGCGGCGCGCAGTTGCGCGCATGAATAATATAACGTTGTTGGCTCAGAAACCCATCAATAGGGAGAAGCTTTCATCTAACCTATATAGTTGAGGTAGCGTTCTTCCTGGGCTCCTGACAGGCTTTGTTTACTATACCGTACACAAAACATGTTCTCTTAAGGCTGGTTTCCATATAATCTCTTTGGTCTCATCAGTCTCGCCGATCGCATGAAATAGTGCACACGCGATCCATGAGATTCATGCGATTTGATGCGATCGTATGTTTCCATATAATCTCACCGATCGCATAGAATATGAATGTTTTATGCGCCATTTTGAAAGTGTACGCGACTGAGATGACTGCTGGTCTCGAAACAATGAATTGTGGGATACATTCCGATCGCATCAGTCACTTTCGAACGCTTTTGAATGTCTCCATATAATCTCATTCAATCTCATTCAATCGCATGCGATCGCATGCGATCTCCTGGATAGAACAGTGTTCTATACGCGCGATCGCGATCGCGATCGCCCCGATCGTTTCAGTCTCTTCCGATCGCGAGAGAAGTGTTTCCATATAATCGCATGGATCGCGTGTACACTATTTCATGCGACTGGCGAGACTGAAGAGATCGGCGCGATTATATGGAGACCAGCCTTTAGGCTTTCTCTTTAGGCTTGATGAAATGCGTTATCGAAATTCGGGCAAGCTTCGCGCGCAACGAAAGAAAAGTGCGAGCCCCTTTTTCTGTAAAATGTCTTCTGAATCAGTACTAGGTCAAATAGGGGACGGGAGAGGTGGGATCACGTTAATCATTGTACTTATAGAGGGAGGATCACTGCATTTTTACCGTTTACCCAAAATCCTCTCACGTAAATAATCGAGGCGATAAATAATGACCGCGGTTCCTTAGCTTTGACAGAAGTAAGAAAAAAGTATTACCACTGTATGCATTGCTACGCGACCTTCAAAATTCACTGTTGCGATGGGCGATTTTACGCAAGAAAATTTTAATATCAATTTTCTTGAACAGAGAGTTAAACATTCTAGGCAAGGGAAGGCAAAGGATAGCTTAAAACCATTTTGGTTGATTTTGCAATCAATATTGATCCAGTAAAGCAGCCGACGGCTAAAAATCGCCAATCGCCCATCGCAACATTGAATTTTGATGTCGCGTAGCAATGCATACAGTGGTAAAAGACATTCGGACAAGAGTCTAGCTAAACAGGTTTTTCAGAAAATATCAATTACATGGGGAGGGTCACAATTTTTTTACCTAGGACTGGGGGAGGGTCACAATTTTTTTGTTATGTTCAAGGGGAGGGTCCTAATTTTTTTTAGCTTTGTTTGAAAAAAATGGGAGCCCTCCCCCCCCGGTAAATAATGACACGTCCCTAACAATTGGCTATCATTTGCTGATACCAATTTATAATATATAAATTTACTAATTGATATCAATTGATTATCAATTGGTACTAATTATCACTTTTATCAATTAGTTACGCCGGGAATACGTTTTTGAGAGGTCACATCCCGTGGCCAGCGGCTAGGGCCGATTGCAAAGGAATAAAAAGAAGGGAGACGAATGTGCGGTTCGAATATTATGTCGCCTGCCTCGTCCCTAGGCGTCGCTATTTAGTAGGAGCAAGCGCGCAATGAATCTCGGGAACAATTCGTTGACGCAAAGGATCAAGGGAAGGTAGTGGGTAGTTCGCTCCCAGTCGCTCTCGCCTCGAAAATCACTAGAACGCGCCTGGGGGAGAGATTATGTCGCCAAACGTATTTCCGCTGGGTTTCTATAAGTGGGTCTGGTCAGAAACTTATGAGCTTCTGGTCTGGTTTATAATCTCTTCCAAATAGCAGGTGCAATAAATAAAAAGTTATCAGCCTCAGGGACGCCTTGGCATGCATGTCTGGGGTGGTTAACCTAGCCTGTATAGGTAAGCGTTCGTTACCCGACAAATTTCTTACTAGTTTTGGAAAAGCTTAGTGAAGATCCAATCAGCGCACGCCTAACTGTCAATGCGAGATCAACATCAAATAAAACGGCCAGTGGTCACTCGCGCGAGCAAACACGTTCCTTTTTGTAAAATCCTGACAAATCAACAAATACTTTCTAACTCTCATAACCGCATAGCCGTGGATGGCGAGTTATCATCTTACTTGCCAGTCCTTTCTGGTGTCCCACAGGGCTCGGCGATAGCCCCTGCTTTATTCCTTGTATACATCAATGACTTACCGCAGTATGTCCACTCTGATGTGCACCTGTTTGCTGATGACACAGCAATGATGCTCGCAATTGACTCAGACGCGGATTGTCTCCAGCTTCAAAACGATCTGAGTATGCTAGAACTCTGGGAGCAGCACTGGTCAATGGAATAGCCCATTTCGCGGTTAAAAACGCGGCACTGTGGGAAGCCTGTACTTAACACCAAAGAGAGGCTCAAGCGGGCACTGTTTTTTTAAGCGCGCGTGTTGTTCAAATGGCGGGAAGAAAAGTTGAGAAATACATTTTCGCCACTACTGGCAGGTAGATCGAAATTACTTGCTACAGTATTTTGGCAAAGGGAAGTGCCCACAGAGAACATTGCCCGCCTGAGCCTCTCTTTGGTGTATACAGGGATTTTAACCGCGAAATGGGCTATTAAACCCAAGTAAATGCGAGTTTCTAAGGGTCAGCAGGAAGCGAGAGATCATTACGCACAATTACACGTTGCATGGGACTGTGCTGAAGTCTGTCAAAAGCACGATAGGGGTTCACCTATCTCATGACCTTGAGAAGAATACAAACGGACATTTCCAAGATCGCTGCAAATGGGAACAGATCCCTTGGCTTCCTAAAAAGGAACTTGAAGGTCAAGTCGCCTACCCTCAAGGATAAAGCTTACAAAGCCATCGTAAGACCGAAGCTAGAATACTGTTCATCAGTATGGGACCCAAGGGAACGTATTGAAAACCAAGGATCTCACCTTATCGAGATGGTACAGCGGCGTGCAGCGCGTTGGGTCCTGCGCAGATACCAACCGACAGACAGTGTGGCAGACATGCTCGCAGAGCTAGAGTGGATGTCCCTGGAGAAAAGACGTGAAATTTCACGCCTTGTTCTTCTCTACAAGATAATCAACAATCAAGTAGCGATAGATAGTCGCGAGAACATCAAGAAACCGACTAGGCAAACTAGGCATACTAAGTCTCACTCTCTAAAAATACCATTTTGCAAAACAGAATTACATAGGTTATCGTCCTTCGTCTTTGGACGTGATGATTTTATAATACAAGCCATCTTATCTTTATTCCCCAGGACTATAAAAAAATGGAACACCATCCCAGTATCTCTATGTTTGAACAAGCAGAAGGGAGACATACTGTTTTTAGAACTCTACTATCTTCTCTAAAATAACTCTGACCGCCGGCAAATAATCCTCGAATGAGGCGCTACCTACAGGGAAATAAATAACAGTCCCTTTATTAGGCTTTATATGACCGAGTGATAGTGATTTTGCTTGATCTGTGTGACTGACAAAGACAAACAATCACGTGTTCAATGAGTGGTAGTGATTTTACTAGGTTTTTGATTGGCTGACGGGTAACTGTTCACCAACAGGTAACAACATGTATTTTCTCTCGTCAAGAGTCCATTACTAAGAGTCAGAGAATCTTGTATCAGTATTTTACCATCAGCGCCAGAAAAGTGTCTTTTTAGTAACATATTATAAGCAATTATTGGATGAGGTTTTTGAGATTTAAGGCCGAGCCTGATTCCTCTTGTCGAGACATTGTTTATTCTGGAAATCACAAAAACCGAATTTAATAATTTTATTATACATTGATTCAGTAAAAATACTTGTTTTTCTGTCAATCAATTTTTTTTACACAAGCGCCTTGTTAAATAGGGAAAACATTCAAGTGCTCTAGTTCTATGATGAATTGCGCGCGTAGAATCAAGAATCAGTTAGCTGATTCTTGGATACCCTCAAAGTGCGTGATTCCCAAAGTAAAGCGCGCGTTTTTAGCCAATCAGAATCGAGATCGTGAGGACAATGTATAATAATTATTATTATCTGCATTTCACTCGTGTGACTTGGAGATGCTTTAATATCACCTATAGCAATGCCCTACAAGTTGATAAACAGCAAATACAATTTTATTTCAGACGCTGATGTGGAGGACCTAATGTGTGAGACTCTTTTAAGAGTCTCGCGCGTGTTAAAAGACTGGTTCACACGCGAACGCAAGCGTAATAAATTCTAGACGTTGCGTTCCCTTGCGCTTGTGCTTGCGTCCATTGTAACTTAAGGCAACGAAAGCGCAAGCAAACCAATTAACGTTGATTTTAGGCTTGCGCTTTGCGTCGCTGTTTTTCCACACTTGCCTTGGCCTTGCGTCCTGCTCTTGCGTTCGTGTGTGAACCAGCCCTTTACACCCGAACGCAAGCGCAAGATCGACATTAATTAGCTCGCTTGCGCGCGCTTGCGTTCGCGTGATTTACACTAGACGCAAGCACAAGCGCAAGGGAACGAAACGTCTCGAGTTTCTTTCACTTGCATCTGCGCTTGCGTTCTAGTGTATACCACATAAGGGAAATGCATGAGTTTGATATTCTTGCGCTGCGATTCGTGTGTAAACCCTAATTACTCTTACGTTCTCCCGTTCCTTTTTAGCCAAGTGATGCTGATTTTTTTTTCCTATTAAGTAAGTGTATCGTCATGTGAAAGAGAAAAACGCTGTTATTTAGTGACAAATATCTGCCCATAAGTAGGAGTCTCCAACTGGATTATAAAATTGAGGCACTGTGTTCCTGACCTGTCTATCTTAAAAATATATTTGCTAGGTTGTATTCTTTGTTTGTTTGTTACGCTAGAGAGTATACAAAGACGAAAGTAAGGCCTACGGCAAACGCCGAACTTCAGCCGCTCTTCTTCTGTCGAACCTTTCCTTTTTCAAAGGATGCCGCTTCATTATACTTTACAATCAAGAAATTTCTATTGTTTTGTATTGGAACGGCGCGACTCTGGCACGGCGTTTGCCGTAGGCCTAAGTTGAAATTAGAACAATGTGAGGTATTCACATGTAAATAATAATTATGCTATGAAGAGTTCTAAAAATAGATCGGTCAGGAAAATCGCTGCCTCATGGACTATGGGAGATGGAAGCTCCTACTCATGTTGTTACTCAATAGAGCAGATTTCGTATGACTGTGAAGAGTGCGCGACAACAATGTGCCGCACCGCGACCGCGACAGTGCTGCGCCGTGTCGCCGCACTTTTCACAGTCACACCAGTCTCGTACCCAGACGCTTTCCGGTTTCTTTTTAGGGCGCGCAAAGATTTATGGGATAGTTTTAGCAGGGGGCGCAGGGAGTTATTGGATACTTATAACAAGGCGCGCAGAGAGTTATGGGATACTTTTAACAGGGCGCGCAGAGAGTTATGGGATACTTTTAACAGGGCGCGCAGAGAGTTATGGGATACTTTTAACAGGGCGCGCAGAGAGTTATGGGATACTTTTAACAGGGCGCGCAGAGAGTTATGGGATACTTTTAACAGGGCGCGCAGAGAGTTATGGGATACTTTTAACAGGGCGCGCAGGCTGAGACGCAAAAAAACGTCTCGGTACGAGACTGCAGTCATACGAAATTGGCTAAGCTTCCACTTTTATGAATGAGTTCTAACCCGAAGTGCAAAGTGCATTTATAAGTTGGCCTTTTGTTTACAGGAGGCGGCATCCATAGAGCTCCACTCGTATTGATATTTGCAGATACCATTTCATCGCCACAAAACGAACGGCGGCCCGCTTCACCAACATCTCTGGAAGAGTGTGCTTCACAAGCGTGTTCTGATCTGTGTTCCCCTTGAAAAGCTTGAAAAGCAGGAAAAAAACAAAGATATCATGAAAGTTGTATGGAATCTCTTCCCTTTGATAACTTTGTTTTCAAGACCTTGCCCAACATTTTTGGGCAGAAACAAACGGGGGCATTCAACGAGCACCCTCTCTTAGGGAAGAGTCAAAACAATAGTACTTTTTAGGAGCCCGATTTGGCCAGGGGAGGTGGTGGGTGGCGGGACAAAATACCCCTCCCCTACCCCTGCAGAATTTTTAACTATTATTTTCTGGGAATGGTTATATAGGGGTACCAGATTTTATTGCATAAATGTGTTGAGAATGGCGAGCAAACCTTTTCATTATGGTCATGATTTTACGAGATATTTGCAGTCAAAAATTCCAGTAAAAATAGGTTGGTGGTTTCGGGTCATACCCCGGGTCTTTCTTTTTGCACAGGAGCAACAGAAGGATAACTGCATATGGAAAAGCATCCCAAACAAAAAAGGATCATTCAAAGAGGCCATGACGTCATGTTTGATCTGATAGACCCCAGTCGCCTACAGCCTACATAGGACAAGTTCTGAACTTACCATATCACTCCCGTCTGCTGCTTTGACAGTGGCCCAAGGTCCATTTTTACCGCCGAGACTGTACTGTACCTTGTACTGCGTCACCCACTGGGTTGAGGCGGCCCTGCCTTGAGTTCCAACACCCGTCACCAATGTCCAGTTACCCAGGTCAATTTGGAGCCATTCACCGATGCTATTTTGAGCAGCACTCCACCCCGGTCCTCTATTCACGTTAACGCGAGCATAGTAAGGGGCGTATTTAAGCGCAGAAGCGGAATACGTACTTGAAGCTGTTATACTGGCGTTAGAGATAGTCCCGTCTTCCATTCCAAGGGCCTTCCCGTGTATACACACTGAGAAAAGAAAACGGAGTATAAATTAAAAGAGCAGCAAATAACTTATTGTTTACGAGATACTAGAGCTGTTTGGTATGGATAAACTACGTATCATTTTAAAAAGTGTTCCATGGTAAATTTTAATGTTAAAGTTAGTTGTACCATATATTGAAATGTTGGTTTTGAGGCTATTCATGAGTCTGAATACTTACTCCCCCCCCCCCTATACTGACATATAACTTTAAGCCCGCCCTTTGATTTTAGACACCCCCCCTCCCCCTCCAGATAATGATTGCCACGAGTCCCTAAATCCAAGATGTGGCGACCACGCGAAAACAAACTCGTTTTTTGCTAAAAGCCTACGGGTAAGCTATTCGACGTTTTTAAAACTAGTCTTTACAGCACTTACCAAGATCGTTCTTGATGGTGACATAAATCCCTGAGCCCTCCCCTGTGAGGCTTTCTGGGGTGCTCAGTTCGGTGAATTTGTTTAACTCACACAGTTTCTTCTCTTTATAAAAGTTGACGCTGTTGCAGAGTTCGGAACTGTGGCACATATTCATGCACTCGCCAAAATTATTGGCAAATCTCTTGTCTATCACGTGACCTCGCAATACCTTGTAATTTATGGAATAGAAGGGGACGCATTTATTGGCTGCTGTTAAAAGGCGCCACAAAAATACGAGCTGCAGGACTGCTACGCAGAGAAATTTCATTCTGTTGGTTGTACAAAAAGAATAGAAAAAGAAAGAGTTTGTCAAACTAAAATAATATAATGGTTACGCAAACTGGATGGCTCCGTTGCGGGACCTACTATTCTACATAGTCAGTAGGGGTTCACGAGCACTCCTGGAACTATTATCGAAACATTCATTTTAAGAATCCTATGTTTTAGGATCCTAGGATGTTAATTAACAGCTCGAAAAAGTGTCCCACGATGCAAAATCGAGAAATTACGCGGTATTTTTTAAGGGTTTTCTGAACGAAAACCGTACTGAATATATTATGAGACAAAAACCATGACTATTTATCTGACTCATCTCATCTCAATCTTTATGGATGGGTTTTCGCATCGCTGGGTATTGTGCAAAAATGAAGTCAAAGAATGTATTTTAACTCAGCACTACGGAAGCACAAAGTTGGAACTCGCTTTCTCTTATTATTCAGCTGCCACAGGAGCCCATAAGCTGCCATTATTCAGCCATTATACTGCATTCCTAAAATTATTTTTTTTTAATGTAGCTTTTGTTTTCACGTGTTTTGCTTCTTTTTTAAATGTAGCTTTCGTTTCCCGTATAAAAAGATCGATATTATATCAAGTTCTAGCAGATTCTAGCAAGTGGACGAAGATTACACGAAATGCAGTGCAAGGAATTTTGATAACCTACCTTTCGAATCAAAACTTGGTAACGCCCAAAGTATGCAAGCCGAAGTGAAACCTCCACTAAGCCTTCTAACAACAGAAAAGGATTTCCCGTATGAAGCAAAGCTATTTTTGAAACTGGCTGGTTTGGCATCCCCATTCACTGACATGATTCAACAAAGATGAATCATGGAGATTAATCAATGTTGAATTGGTTTGGCTAGAGCATACCCGTTCGGTCAAAATTGTGAACCTTAAAAGGTATTGAAAATATTTTAATTAAGATTATGTGTTCTGACAATAGGTTTATGGCGAAATTTATCGTTTCACGTACATAAGATAAGACAGGTTAATAAAATGTCCATGGACGTAAAAACGCAAAATGTGTACATACCTGATCGATTCGACTCGTGGATTTGCTCACTCACTCAAAAGTATTTAATATTTACTTGTAAAAGAAAACGTGTAAGCCTTTGGTCGCATGGTCTGATGTCCCGGGGGTCATGTAGAAAAACAAGTTTTTGAAAACTATGAAATATTTATTTCGATAAAGCATTCTTGATAACCTCATGCGTGGATGTACACGCCTAACCAGGGAATAATTTTAGGACCATTAACATTACTGCTACTAATATATAATGATCTTCCCAATTACCTAACAAGTTCGGTGCTTAGAATGTACACAGATAATACTGACTTTATTCAGAAAAACAACACGAAAAACTAGTCGATGTCGAAGTCGATGGCACGCGGCGAAGAAAAATCTCAAGAGTTAAAATGAATATTAATTATGTTAATTGGCTCAGGCAAGACTCATGACAATAACTTTCACATCATTCTCGTACCCAGAGCTCCCCGGATCGTCTGCTCGCAGGGAAGGCTCTGGGACATCCATTTGAGGGCCTTCGCTGATTGGCTGATTTCGAACGTTGGAGCATGCGCAGAAAGTTGTTTCTCTCAACGGCTCTGTACCAAATCTCGCGCTTGCGTCAATGGCTGTCACCAGAGCCTCCCCCGCGAGGAGACGAGCCGAGGAGCTCTAGGATCTACGCCGGATTTCAGCCATCGTTCTTTTGAGAGGGGGGAGCCCAAATGGGCCACTTTGGCAGTGTTCTTTTGTTTTAGCTAAAAAAAAGACAAGGCCTCGCCTGATTCCACTTGGCGAGACATTGTTTATTCTGGATCACGAAAACCTCATCCAATATTTGCTTAGAATACACTCTACGGGCCGTGCACCAACGAAGCTAATTCCCATAGTTCTTTGCAAACGACCGGAGCCGACGATCAAACAAATCGGGCAAAATCAATCGGGCAAAAACAAGTCCCGTGTTTAATGAGTGGTAGTGATTTTACTAGGTTTGTGATTGGCTGACGAAGAAACAAGTCCCGTGTTTAATGAGTGGTAGTGATTTTACTAGGTTTGTGATTGGCTGACGAAGAAACAAGTCACGTCTTCAATGAGTGGTAGCGATTTTACTAGGTTTGTGATTGGCTGACGAAGAAACAAGTCACGTCTTCAATGAGTGGTAGTGATTTTACTAGGATTGTGATTGGCTGACGAAGAAACAAGTCACGTGTTCAATGAGTGGTAGTGATTTTACTAGGATTGTGATTGGCTGACGAAGAAACAAGTCACGTGTTCAATGAGTGGTAGTGATTTTACTAGGTTTGTGATTGGCTGACGGGGAACTGTTCACCGGCAGGTACTTGTATTTTCTCTCGCAAAAGTCCATTACTAAGGGCCTGTTCACATGAAGGTGGGGGACCCCGGCTAAGCTAAGGTACCCCAGCTCGGTGAGGTTGAATAATATGAGCATCCACAACTTTAACTTCATGTTGTTCTTATCATTGATTCAAAGTAGTCACTGATGATTAAAAACGTACATAAATATAGTATTTGAAGCAAGGCGAGGCGGGTTGCCCGCCTACGCCTGTCATGTGAACACAAGCAAGAAAATAAGAGAGTTTATATGGGAAGGCGAGTAACCCCACCTTCATGTGAACAGGCCCTAAGAGTGAGAATCTTGTGTTGTGTCGAACCATCAGCGACATAAAAGTGTCTAGTTTTAGTAACACATTATTATCATTATTTTCTGTGTGATTGTTTGCTCGCTAAGTTTCCCCGCTGTTTGTTGCATTTCACTCGTGTTCCTGGAGGTGCTTATATCTCCTATAGCAATGACCTACAAGCTGGCTAACTGCAATTAATGCAATGTTATGGGAAAACCTGTATCTAAAAATAGATACTTTTCTGACGCTGAAGTGACTTTTAGGGCTGGTTCTTACTAGCACGCAAGCGGAGACGCAAGCGCAAGGATATCAAACTCTCATACATATCCCTTTTGTGTTCGAGAAGTTGCGTTTCCTTGCGCATGTGCTTGTGTCTAGTGTGAATCAAGGAAACGCAAGCGCAAAGCAAACTATTAATTAATGTTGATTTTAGGCTTGCGCTTGCGTCGCTGTTATTCACTTACCTCGAGCTTGGGTCCTGCGCTTGCGTTTGTGTGTGAACCAGCCCTTAGAGTTGGTGACGAACGCAAGCACAAGTGCAAGATCATCAATATTAATTAGCTCGCTTGCGCTTGCGTTCGCCTGATTTTTACACTAGACGCAAGCACAAGGGAACGCAGCGTCTTGTTCTTGCGCATGCGTCAGCACTTGCGTTCTAGTGCCGTAAACCCTATACGAGAAATGTATGAGAAATGTATCCTTGCGATTGCGTTAATGTGTAAACCAGCCCATACTGTTAGTACACTTTTGTTCGTACACTTTTGTTAAGAAAAAATTCCAGGACTTTTCCAGTATTTTTGAGATTATTTTCCAGGATAACTGCCTTGGGTGGTGAACGTTTTTTCCTATTAGGCAGCTTGATATGGCAAGGCGGTCCTCAGACAGACCCCACAAAACAGTGTAGGCAGTATTATATGGTTTGCTACATACATCACCTGTGAATTTTTGATAGATTTCCAGGATATTCCTGGACTTTGATAAATAATCCAGGATTTTCCAGCCCTGGAATTCAACGTTTCAAATTCAAGTACTTTCCGGGTTTTCCAGGACTTGTATGAACCCTGCTCTTCCTTTCGATCGTTTTTAGCAAAGTATGTCCGTCTCCCCCTTCGAGTACAACTCAAAATCGGTGTCAGGGATGTTTGATTTTCTTTTCCGATCACTTTTTATGCTAATTTTGATATCGGGATCGTGTAAGAAATCGAATTTTCAACTTTGACAAGTGATACTTCCTCGGTAAAACAAGAAAAATCCCTGAAATCTAAAAATGGAATTTGATTATTTGTAGGTAGGCACGGAAGCGAAGGGGCTACAGCTTATTCTGTAATGCTGGTCTTTTTCGATTTAAGTGGATCACTGTAAATAAAATAGTGTAACAGATAGGCCAGTGTAACAGATAGGCCGGCGACTACGTCAACCGGGCCATCCCGTACAAAGTTTGTCATTCTGAGATTCAAACCATTTTAAGGAAATTTAATACCTGCAATACGTTTGTCGATGAGTAATTAAGTGTTTTGAAAATATTTCTGCTCATAATTTTCACAATTTTTAGAGAAAAACGAATATTTCGATGTCTGAGATCTCAAGAAAGTTAAGATCCTTTGTTCTGTACTCGCTTTCTGATTTGGCTAACTTCTTACAAAATGGCCCGGTTGACGTAGTCGCACAGTAAGTTTTAAAACGACGTATACAAAGGACCATGGTATGGTATAATATGAATTGTGATGCGACACCGATGTTTCTCCGTGGACGCCTCGTTTTCGTGAGCCCATACCTTAAGTGCAAAGTGTACTATTTATAATAAGTTGGCCTTTTGTTTATTGCAGACGGCATCCATACAGCTCCGCTCGCATTGACGTGTAAAGATGCCATTTTATCACCACAATACGGACGGCCCGAGTCACCAACATCTTTGGAAGAGTATACTTCACAAGCGTGTGTCGGTCTTTGTTTCCCGTGAAACGCTTCAGGAAAAAAAAAACATATCGTGAAAAAGATGTCACTTTTGGGGCGGGGGTGCTCGTCGTACATTTTAGGGGTTAGAATAGGAGGAACGGGGGCTTGTCCTCCGGTAAATTTTTAAATTTCGGTAACAGAAAAGGCGTTTTCCTGTGTTTTGAGGGCAAGATAATTGGCATATTCGTAAGTTGCCGGCGGTGAGCAGTGAAGTAAAGGGCGGTTCACCGCCGGTTGCCGCCTTCTATTGAAAACCCTGGCCTCTGGTACCTTTTAGGGGGTAAAATTCGTAAACGTGAAATTTTTCCCAGATAGGTAACAATGGTTGAATGGTTTCATCAATATCACACTTGTTGAAGGAAGTGTGCACTGTGCTGTGTTCTGGCTCCTATTCTAAGGTCTTGTTTCCGCGCAACCTAGTCTCTCGCCGCTGTTCTATTCTAGCAGTGAGCTCGCACTTCCACATGTTGCTCGCCTTTCATCCCCACGGAGTCGCAATAATACAAGAGATACGACCGTCAACACTGCAGTCAATACTTGTATCAAAATACTACAGCGATCCTCGATTGCTCTGATACTACTTCGAGCTTATGACATCTAGACGAATCCGGGTCGGAGAGGAAAGACAAACCGGTCATGCAAGTATCCCTGCAAGGAATGTGGCAAGGCTGCATGTATACAAAGAAGATGCTATTTTTTGTGCAGATGGTAAATAGTGGTTCCATGCACGTTGTCTACACCTATCACAAGCCAGTTTCAATAATTTCTTGGACAACCCACTATACTCGACTGGAAGACGAAAGCGCTATTGGATCCCTAAGCAATACGAGCGTTTCTCCTGGAGATGATGATCCTGACATTGGGGATAGTTTAACTTGGTACCAGCGGGAACATCAGCAGCTTCTACAAGTACAATCTCATGATAGTCCATCATAACATCAACAGCATAGGAAACAAGATGGATGAAGTGAAGGAGCTGTTAATCAGAGGAAGGCTTGATAGCCTATTTATTTCTGAAACTAAGATCGACGGCATCACTTCGCCGGCATTTCTCTCGCATCCTGGTTATCGTGTTATGCGAAAAGACCACAAGAAAGGTGGCGGTGAGCTTCTAGTGTATATCAAGGACGGACTGTCCGTGTACAGAAGAACCAAACTAGAGTCCGACGGAATTGAAAGTATGTGTCTGGATGTGAAGGATAACAACAACAGCAAGGAGCTCGATTTTGTAGAGGCGATAATATCTGGTGCTGCCGAGTCCATGTATAGCACAAGAAAGGAACTGGTACTGATTGGAGATTTGAATTTGGACTTATTTTAGGATAGTTCAAAGGGCAGATCACCTAATAGGAACTTAGTTGACTTTTGTCAGAAATACTGCCTGGAAAACAAAGCCAACTCGTGTTACGGACAAGACTAAATCACTCTTGGATGTTATTCTAACAAGTCACCACGATCGTTTCGCAGCATCTGTTAACCTTCATTAGGAGTAAGCGATCATGATCTTGTCTACACTATCAGAACCTCGCCCCAAACCGCACTGTGTCGAGTATCGGAGCATGAAAAACTTCGATCAGAAAACGTTTCAATCCGATCTAATTTAAAGTGCCCTGGAGTACAGCCTGCTGTTACAATAATGCTGATGACGTGTGGGACCACTGGTGTGCACTTTACAAACAGGTCCTATATCAGTACGCTCCAGTAAAGACGAAATGGATACGCGGGGATCAACTACCATGGATCACTCTAGACCTCCAGCGTGAAATATCCTACAGAAACAAACAAACATTATCTGGCACAGATAATTAACACTTATTGGATGAGGTTGAGCATGATAGTGAGATTTGGCAACGCCGAGGTTTGTGTTTTCTGCCGAAGCGAAGCTGAGGCGGATAACACTAACTCGAGGCGTTGACAAATCTCACTATCATGCGAAAACCGAATTCAATAATTGTTTTATTATTCAGCAACCAAGAATTCTTACCTAGCTAAACGAAGTCAGCGATGAGGCCGTGCACGGCGACACGGTTTTTCAACTTTATCTTACGTCCATTGATATTTTCCTTTTAGTATTCAATTCAAATAGCCATAGTTGATGTTTAGATATCCTGAGCAATGATCTCTTGGCAAAAATCATAACAGATTAAACGAGAATATTCGCAAAACCGGCTTTCAATTCGGAAATGAAAACCAAGATGGCGGCCAAACCTATTGGCTTGCGTTATGACGTCATTAGAGTGCATCAATCCTAATGTATGTAGTATGACGTCAGGCACTGCGCGCCAACAAGGTTTCGCTGCGTACTCTTAGCCAATCAGAACCGAGATAGTGGCATGGCTGAATAATAATGACATTTATCTGAGCACGTATCTTTTCATACTGTCAGTTGGTAGACAAGCTGGCGCGCGGGCTGTCAGTGGGAAAATATACCAAGCAATTGTTTTAGCCAATCAAGGCAGAGCACTTACGTGGTTCCATTCCTGTATGTATCGGCTGACTAGCATTTCAGTTAAGCTTATTCTTTGGAAGAAACAGCAACAGCCTTCAACCAAAACTTCTTCAGTTCAAGTTTTTTTTCAGGCTAGTATAGTCTCTCTTATTTGAGATGCTGTTTATCATGACATTATCTGGTTGCATGCTATTCACGTGAACCTGTTGCTGTTTCGTCGTTCATGTTCCGTAGTTTCTTTACGGTTTCGTTATTGGGAATCAAAACTCCCCTACTCTCAGGAATTACATTCTGCACGTTTAATTCATCTATTGTGGGTTTGTGCCCCCTTCAAGTCCCGACGTTTTCAGGACAGCGTGCAGTCTTAGCGAGACAGCCACTTGATTCGAGCAATCGCTCTGCACTATGAGTTCACGGGGTGGCTGTTTGTGCCGCCAGTTTCGGGTACTTTGTTCCCTTCAAAAAGTATTGTAAAAATCCATCACCATCTACTTGGGAAGTGTACTAGAAACAGCGCAACAACGTCACATCACTCAAGCGAAAAGGCGTTAAGAAGTTTTGCCAGTAAACCGTGACCAACAACCGTATAGTCCAGGTGATTTTGGAAGAAAATGAAGCCGCTGCTCCCAAATGCTGGTGCTGTCAAAAGTAATAACATCACAGTAGAAGATGGATCAGTAGAAACAGATCAGCTGTGGCTGAAGTCTTCAACGAGTACTTTGCAAATGTTGTGAAGGTCGATAAAAACATAAGTACCGACAAACTGGCAAAACACCAAAGTGCGGCGAACATTGCTTCTAAGAAGATTCTGGACAACTTCAGTTTTGTACCAGTAAGTGGAGCATATTTCAGGGAGACAATACTGAAGCTTGACCCCAAGAAGGCTGTAGGAGTTGATGGGATCTCAACACGTCTTCTACACCTATCTATGCCAGCCATAGCGGAGGAAACAGCTACCCTCATAAACCATTTTATCGCACAAACCTGGCCACTAGAGTGGAAGAGGAGTAACATTACGCCTGTATCTAAAAAGGCGGAGGAGACTTGCAAGAGTAATTGTCGCTCAGTAGCAATCCTTACAACCCTATCTAAAGTCTACGAGAAAACACCTGTCGCAAAATATGTCAGGATTCCTAAGAAACCACTCGTGCTGTACTGCTCTACTAAAGATGACCGAGGACTGGAGGAGAAGTCTAGACAACAGGGAAGCAGTGGCTCCGGTAGCTGTAGATCTGAGCAAGACCTTCGACTCCATTAATCATACTTTCCTCCTAGCCAAGCTCCGTGCTTATGGTATGTCACCTCCAGCGATAAAATTGATGGAGTCGCATCTTCTTGTTCGCCAGCAACGTGTCAAGGTACAAGGTGTCCACTCATCCTTCAGAGACATAAAAACAGGGGTACCTCAGGGACCCCTCCTGGGACCACTTTTCTTCAAGACGACACTACCATGTACGCAGCAGATACATCGCCAGCAGTCCTGCAGTTTGTAATCAATGGGGACCTAGAGCTTCTCTGTCATCCTGGTTCAAGATAAATCATCTGCAAGTTAATAGCAGCAAAACACAGGTCCTCCTTGTTGGTTCCTGTATCTACGACTACGACATCGCCGTAAAGGGTGAAGAGCTGATAACCTGGAAGCAATCAAGATCCTCGGAGTGACATTAGACCAGAAGTTATCTCACAAGATGCGCACATTCAGCTCCAGCTATAAAAGGCTTATAGCAAAGCATCTGCATTAAGAAGAATTAGACGGTTCATACCAACAATGTACGCTTAACCTTTGCAGAGCATACATTCTACCACACCTGGAATACATATTATTCAAATGAATGCCACGTGATCTTAAATAGGAAAAGATTACGCCCAATCGAGAGGTCTAGCTTACCTTGTCACTCCCGTCTGCCGCTTTGACAGTTGCCCAAGGTCCATTTGTGTCGCCGAGACTGTACTGCACCTTGTACTCGGTCACCCACTGGTCCATGTTAACCCTGCCTTGAGTTCCAACACCCGTCACTAGTGTCCGGTTACCCAGGTCAATTTGGAGCCATTGGCCCGCTGTATTTATATTAGCAGTCCAGGATCCGATTCCTCTATTTACATTCACGCGACCAAAGTAAGGGGCGTGCTCATTTAAGGAACGTCTACTTGAAGCTGTTATACTGGAGTCAGGGATATTCCCGTTTTCCATTCCAAGGGCCTTCGCGTGCAAACACACTGGAGAAATGAAAAACCATGGTCAGTTGAAGATTGGATTGAGAGACAAGGAGAAAACCTAAACAATGTTTGCTGTTTTTGGATACATTACCAACAGGAAGCCGTTGCATCGCGGCCCACGTTATCAAAAACATGAAATTATGATTTGACTTTGCTGTTTCGCCGAGCGCTTTTAATGTGATTTTGACCCCAGAAAGGTACAAGACGTATTTTCTCTCGTAATTTGCTGTCGTATTTTTTACGAGGGAAGATACGTCTGAAAAGCAGTGTGATTTGCTGATTTGCTAGAACGGACCTCTAACAGGTATCTATCTTGAAAATTAATTGCAAGTTTGTTTAATTTCACCCCCTAACTAAAAGGTACCAGAGGCCTGACTTTAAAACCCCAAAAGTACGACGAGCACCCCCGCCCCTCAAAAATAGGGGTCCTCCCCCAGGGAAAATCCATCAAACTTTGGTACTAAATTGATTTCGGCTCAATCTGAATAACTCGGCAACTCAACAATTGTCCGATATTTCACGCGAAAGCAAACGCTGTTTTCGACCTAATTACTCTCCAACGCCTACGAGCAAGCTAAGTTCGACTCAACTTAGCCTTTACAGCACTTACCAAGATCGTCCTTGACGGTGACATAAATCCCCGAGTCCTCCCTTGTGAGGCCTTGGCGGCTCCGTTCGGTGAATTTGTTTAACTCACACAGTTTCTTCTCTTGATAAAAGTTGACGCTGTTGCAGAGTTCGGAACTGTGGCACATATTCATGCACTCCCCAAAATTATTGGCGAAGCCCTTGTCTATCACGTGACCACGCAGTACCTTGCGATTTATGGAATAGAAGTGGATGCATTTATTGGCCGATAAAAGGCGCCACAAAAATATGACCTGCAGGACTGCCAAGCAGAGAAATTTCATTCTGTTGGTTGTACAAATAGAGTTTGTCAAAATAAAATAAATTAAAAATCTAAAACTATTGGGTTCTACGAAAATGACTCCACGGGTGGTCCTTATTCAACGTACAAAAATTAACAGCCTTTTCACAACAGCGGGAAAATATTATCAGGAGATCTTGTCAAAAATATTGAAACACACGTCAGAATCTTATCCCTCCCACACACTTTCGACTTTTACAACGGGGCAAGAAACACACATTTTAAACATTTAGAAACTGGCGAAAAAAAGCTCGGCAAGCGAACACAGCTCGCGAGAAAATAGTCAAAATACGGGGCCATAGAACGAACCCCCACTGCTAAAATGCATTTAAACGTCTTCTTTTGCTGATTGCAGATGTTTCTGTTTTAATGAGTTTTCGAAGTTACTGGACAAAACTTATCCAATTGAAAGGCGAGAAAAGGAAAAATTATGCCAATTAGGAGCTACGAGATAATATCCCAGAGTAGGCCTGTGATTTTTTCCTAGGAGAACCTCAGCTCAAATGTTTCCCAGCAGGAGGGAGTAGATGTTGTATTGCAACCCAGCAGAAAAATATCAACCGTTACTTTATTTGAAAAATTCATTGAACGTACTCAAGACAGTCAACTGTGATCAATCGCATTTAGTTTAACAAAGTTGAACTGGTTTAGTAACCATCATTCGACATTATTGATTCTGAATTATGTTGAACTGAATATATGTTGAGTTGGTCCCAGTGGCCCCAGCCTAAACCTCTTAACATGCAATACTCTATAGCAATCATAAACTTCAAAAGTTCGGTCAAAATTGTGAACTATTATTGAAAATAGTTTTAGTATTTTCAATAAGTTCGGTCAAAATTGTGAACTATTATTGAAATAGTTTTAGTAAGTTTTTGTTAACAATAGGTTTATCGCCAAATTAATTAATATATCTTTTCCCGTACATATGCCAAAACAGGTTAATAAATGTCCATGGACAGGACGTAGAAATGCAAAATCTGTACATACCTGATTTGTCTCGTGGAGTTACTACTCTTACTTGTAAACGAAAACGAGTATGACTTTGGTCGTGGTCATGTAGAAAAACAAGTTTTGAAAACAGTTTTTGAAAGCTGTATGAAATATTTATTTCGGAAAAGGCTTTCTTAATTACCTCATGTGGGGATGGGGATGTACACGCCTACACAGTAACAATTGTAGGACCATTAGTAGTCGGGGGGGGGGGGTACTACCTACCCCCATAAGTATCCAGTGGTTATTTTCTCGAAACACAAATAAGGGATACCCGTTTTTATTGCAGAAATGTGTTGTTCTCTTCGTGTAGTGCACCACGATTCATCAATTATTTCACGAGATATCGGCAGATGAAAATCCGATTTTAAGGTAAATCGAGAGAGGTGGCCGTCCACAACCTTGGACAGTTTGCTGACCGTTTCTTGAGCCCACTATATGCGCACGCATCTCTACAAATGTTTTCCGCTGGGGGGCTCAAATAATATCAGCGGAAAACGTCTGTAGATATGCGTGCGCATATAACGGGCTCAAGAAACGGTCAGCAAACCGTCCAAGGTTGTGGACGGCGACAAAACAAAGCGAGGTCTCTTTTCCTCGCGAACCTCAGCCAGCGAAATGCAGAGAAAAGAGGCCTCTGCTAGCAGGGAAGTAAATCTCTAGGGGTATCATTTATGAAGGCAAGTATTTCAGAAAAGGGTGCATCCGGCATGCACCTGTTTCAACCCGAAATGCGTCATGGCCCAGAAATTCAAATATACGGGAAAATTGAATATATATATGATATTTACCGGCTTTAGGTCGGTCCGTATAGAAAAAAACTGTGACCGAGGGTTCGAAAATGTTCCAGGCCGAGGTCTCAGTTTTTCCCTATACGGACCGACCTAAAGCCGGTAAATAACTCATTTAAAAAAAAATACTTTTTTCGATATAAAACAAGCCCGCGAAAATGGCTACTGTGACCTACAATAGGTCAGAGATAGGAAAATATTGCCCCCCTTCCCCCCCGCGCGCTCTATGAACCAATCAGAATTCAGAATTCGTTACCGTGCCTCTGGGAAAAATTAATGATATCTATTTTGCAGTTTTTGTAGTATCTACACCCCGTTCCTCTGAACAATTTTGCAATAGTCTAAATTAGATTGATCGATACCATTGATCGATAGATGAGATGTAATATCGCTTGTCGGTGCCTTACTCGTTTTCGTATCAAGAATAGTTTTTTTTTGCGAATCCGGCTGCGTGGGCTGCCTGTGTTTTAAATCTCGACTCATGCCTTTTGGCCGAGCAAAAAAAAAATGGCGACGTTTCTCGGGTTATCTGGAAGGTTTAGTGAATTTCCCGATTTTTCTTTTCGCTACGATATTAGGAAAATACATACAAGCGCAATAAACTCATGAAACTCGTAATAGTAGAATTCCTTTGCATTAAGTCAGAGTTTCTGATGTAGTCCAGTCATTTTACGTGAATAATAAGGCTAACCCGGAACAAATTGCAACAGTACAAATCTCAACGGATTTAGACTCTATTATACTCACTTAATAACATATCAAAAGTCGTCCAAAATCCCGATACGGCAACATCTCGAAAAAAGGGATTTATTCAAAGCAATCGGAAACAGCTTTCTTCGCCATATTCAGCCGATTGAGTTCATTCAAATTCATTAGTACATCAAATCTAAAAGGGTTTTGAAGAGAAAAGCTACTGTTGCAATTTGTTCCGGGTCAAAATGCAATATTACTGGACTAATGGTAATGAATCATATGAACAAAAAAAAGCAATGCATTATGGGCAGGTGAACCGGATCCTTTAAAAGTACGTTCACGATCCTGCTGGATCCAGGAGGAAGTTGTGACATTTGACTGCATACGCCACAGAGCAAGGGAGAAGTGGTCTCTGCTGGCGACAGGGAAAAGCCTGGGAAACCTGTGCTCAGATATTTTAAGAATGCATCTCGTTGGCTGCTTCTGATTGGTAGGCGTTGTCGCTCAGGGAGCAGTACACCCATACAGCTCAGCTCTGAACGAAATATCACCATCTGTCATTCCTACTGGGTCATAGAATTTCCAGGGGATTATACGGATAAACCTGGCGAAGACTGCTTGTGGGAGATCGTTTTTGACCACTGTGTGCTGGTCTGAGTTTCCTACGAAGACCTTAAAAATAAAATCAGTGAGTGTTAGGATAGAATCAGACGCTAATCAGGATCTTTAAATTACTGTGGCAAACATTTTGGTACTTTAAAAAGTGGTCGCTAGAGAGGGTGTCAAAGCGAAACGACATTTAGTCCGTCGGATAAGAGCACATTTTTCTGGTGCTAGTTTTCAATGTAATGTAAATAGTTCTCGACAACTAAAATCTGTGGAGGGCCTCAGCATTTCAGTATTAGACCATAACGCGCATCGGACACAGGCTTTTTAAGGTAATTCCCAGCTGAAATAAAACTTGTCGTTGAAATTGTTTCTTAAATTGTCTATTACTATTTGGTATTTAAGAAATGAAAATATTAAAAATATTAAAAAAAGAGGGGTTGCCCATACTTATCGAGAAACTGTGACGGAACAGACATATCCAAATTTTAGCGCTAGGGGGCTTATTTGTGCAGGATCTTACGTGAAGCAAGAAATAGCTCAAAAGAATTTTGTTAGAATTACTTTAAACTTTTTTTTAACAGCAATACGATAGTCTTATCAAAAAAGCAGAATAAAAAATGGGGTGCCCATTCTTGTTTTCGCGCAGTATCCCAAAAAGCGACAAATGGGGATATTTAGCTTGCGCGCACGCGCTCGATTATGTCATTTTCGAACGAATCACGGGACATTTCTGCAGAATCTCATCCATGGGATTTGTCATGGGAAAATCGGGAATTCCCATGACAAATCCCAACCGTGTAATACCCGAACACTTCCCAATCATGGGAATTGAATGACAAATACCACGCTTGGGATTTCTTTCACGGCAATGGGAAAATCGTTACCATCCTTAGGATTCGAATTGCCCATAGCGGGGGGGGGGGGGGGGGGGGGGGCAGTGGTTCGAACTCTCCGGTTGACGATAGCCGTTGTCGTGAAAGTCCGTCATCGTAACCACTAGCCCGCCCATGCCAAGCTGACATAATTCGGTAAAATTTTAACGTCTATATGGCTGACAGTCAAATATGTTTCTTATAGTTTAGGAAATGCGATTGGGAGGGACGTTTTATAAAATAGCCGAATTTCAAAATAGAGCCAAGTTTCCTCGTCAGATGTCTTATGTGAATTCTAGTCGGAAACTTATGATCGCCAAACTTTCTTCTTAAAAAAGTTTTATTTCGCGTGATCACAGAAGAACAGGGAAACACGTTCAAGAGTCTCACCCATGTGATTTATTTTTCCATCAATGGGATGAACTTTCAGCTTGGGAAATCTGGGGGCCTCTTTTTACCCAACCATGAGATTTACCCAGCCTCGGGAATTGTCGAAATTCCCATGAATGGGAAGATATTTCCCGAGGTTGTTTTTTTGCAGAAATTTCCTGTGAATAGCGCGCACATCCATGCACCGAACAGAGTGCGCCGTGCAAAACAGGGGTAGGTAGTAAGAAAGAGATATATTACCATGTCAGTCCCATCTTGGGCTTTAACAGGGTACCAAAGCGACCCGTCTTGACCATGTTGGACCTTATACTCCGTCAACCATTGGGTATGTACTGCACGCCCTTGTGTCGCAACACCGGAAACAACCATACCTTTAGCCAGGTCAATCTGTAGCCACTCGGCTCCAGGGACGTTTCCTGACGGGAACCATCCCCCAGGTCCGTTAAGACGTGCAGTGTAGGGTGCCAAGTCTGCTCGATTATCTTTTGTACCTGATCCTGTTATCCGGTTATCCGGGATAGAACCGTCTGCCATTCCGAGGGGTTTCGCCTCCTTGCCGCATTCTGGAAGGAATGAAGAAGTGGACTTTGCGAGTTACGTTAAAGATACATAACATTCTCTGAAACTAACAGATTATTTTCCTTTCCGGGCTTGGGTGGGGGAGGGCTCATAGATTACAGATCTAATATACAAAAGTCGGAAGTGCACTCGACAGGAAAAACGGAAATTAACCCCTATAGAAGAATTTTGTATTTTTTAAAATGCTAAAACTGCTTCAGATAACCCCCCTAAAGTTATAGCACGCCTTTCGAACTCGTCTAGTATTCGTAAGTAAAACTATGCGGTATAATTATACATACCAACAACTCTAACGCTAACATAGATTCCAGTGTCCTCTTGCGTAACACTCTGGGGGTGGCTGCGGTCGGTGAACTTGTTCAACTCACAAAGTCTCTTTCCGAGGTAGAAGTTGACGCTCTTGCAGATTTCGGAACTGTGGCACATGTTCATGCACTCCCCAAAATTATTGGCAAATCCTTTGTCTATCACGTGACCACGAAATACCTTGCCATATATGGAATAGAAAGGGGTGCTGCACTTTTGCGCTGATAAAAGACGCTGCAGAAACAAGGCCTGGAAGATCACCACAACGAGCTTCATTCTGTTAGACGAAAAGGAAAAAAATCTTTTACGACAGTTATCAAGACGTTTGCAGCCAAACGTTGTCGACTTGCTGCCTTCCTTATTAGGAATTCCCCATTACCTTATTTGGAAGGACTATAAGTACTTTTCCTCATATTTTAGCGGGGAAAAACTGGAACATCCGCCGAAGCTTGCAGGAGTTCGAGAGACACGTAGTTTTGGTCGCCATGTTGTTTTTGACTAGGACAAACCACAGGAAACCCGCGCGTTTTTTCAGAAAACGACAACACTATCTCGATGCGCATGTCAAGGCCATGCGCATCGCCCAAAACTGTCGACTTGTCTTGCCAGCCTAGCTACGCGGGCTTTCAACTTGCCGACGTTGCAGTTGCAAACGAAGGAAATCTTGCTTGTCTTGTTTGAAGGTCTGAAAGTATCATTTCTTAACGAGGCAGGGAAAATAAATTCACCAGAACGTGCAGAAGCTCGCGAAACCTCGTTCTCTTGGTCGCCATCTTTTTTCTCGGCCAAAGGTCCGAAGTTGGTTGCCTCGTGTAACAACCAACCGCAATAGAATTCGTTACCATGCCCACTGGGTAAACTTTATCCCACCCATTACTTAAAAGAATACAAGATCACAATAGTTCAGTTTCGAATTCTCTAATCTACCGCTGAATATGCATCGGCGGCGCATAAATAGTGGGAGCCTCGGTTTGAAGTATTGTTGTGAATACCACCGAGAAACTGATGAAGCTTGAATGGAGACAATAGACAAAACTTTTTGGACTCGTTGGTATTCGCAACTTTCGGGTTCAAACCGAGGCTCCCACTGTATTTATGCGCCGTTGATGCCTATTCAGCGGTAAATTTGAGAATTCCAAACTGGACTATAGGCCACTTGCACTAAGTGGGTCACGTGACCTCGACTACCTCTTGAAGTTACTGAGAACCTTCGCGCACGTCCTCGGGAAAAAAAATCATACTCGTCCTTAGTTTAACCAAAACATGTCAACCTATATATCGTTGGAAAGCTTATAGAATGGACTAGCGGGCTATGGCAAAAAGAAGTAACTTTTTAATAAAGAAAATGTTGTTAAAGCTTTTATAAAAAAAGTGGCCTATTTCACTGGCATGCAAGGACTCATCATTAAATGAATAAGCTAAAATCATCTCTTTTCCATCATTTGCCCTTTCTCTTGCAATGATCTTGCAACTAAATTGCTTCTGTCCAACGTCTAAAATTCGTGTTTTCCTTTCGGGAAATCTGTATTTGTCAGTCAATTGATAGAGGCGAGAACAACATTAACAACAACAATCCGTCGTACCGAAGTTTACAAGGTCTGCAAGATGTGGACGGAAAATATTTCTGTCGGACTACTAAAAGCAAACGTCGCATCGTTTACATCTAAAACAATCTTCTTAAATTCCATGACCAAAACATAGCTAGTGCAGCGTAAAATATTGTAAGGACATAATCGCCCAATTAATCAATTTATCTCTTCCCGTTCATATCCCAAAACAGGTTAACAAATGTCCATCCCTGGACAGAACATAAAAATGCCCAATCTGTTCATACCTGATGACTCGTGGAGTTACTCTTACTTGCAGACAAATACTTTGGTCGTGGTCATGTACAAAAACAAGTTTCTGAAAACAGTTTGCTCGAATGTTGTATGAAATATTTATTTCGTAAAAGGCATTCTTAATTACCTCATGCGGGGATGTACAAACCAAGACCCAGGGAATTATTTTAGGACCATTAATTTATCTGCTAATGATCTTGAGGCGGATTGCCTAACAAATTCGGTGCTTAGAATGTACACAGATAATACTCATTTTTTTATTGTATGTTTGATACAATAACGTTAACGACGCCCCAACCGGAAACCAGCTTTTTTAACATATCTTTGTAAGTTAAGTTGTGCTTGGCTAGCGTGTTGAAATTAATAAATGTATGCATATAGCAACAAGGCAACCAAAGTTACTTTCGTCGCTCTTTATGTTAAAAAAATCCTTTGAAACATGAACAGAGTAAGAAGATAGGAAAACTTCTGGAATTCAAAATAATATGGTAAGTAGATATGACACGTTTCAACGGAAACTATCGTGATGTGTTTGGCCATATATAAATTATGAATGGGCTGCCTGTGGTGAAGAAACATGAAGAAAACGGTTTTCATGAGAATCCACCAAGAAATCAAGAATACATGTATCTTAGTATAATTTGTTTTTCTGTTTTTGATTTCCAATTTTTCACTTAAAAAAATGATAATATACGGGAAAAAAGTGTTTTTACGAACTTCAGTTGAACAAGAAAACGAAAAACGATCAATTTTCAAATTTTAATTTTCCTAAAAATCAATTTTATTTGACCCATAATTCATAATATTGTTTTCATTCTTCATTTTTGACATTTCAAATTTAAGCAGAAAAAATAAAAAGTTACATTCCTTAAAATAGACACGAGACGAGCAAGAGAGAAATGTGGGGGAGGGGTGAGGGAGAGACGCTTGTTGTCAAGTGTTCGTGATCCTGTTGATAGCTCCTGTCAACTACTAGTTTTTTTTTCTGTTTTATCTGTCGAAAGCATCCGATCAGTTTCTTCTCAGATGACAGAGACTTGGATTAATGAGTAGGATAATTTGTGACAATTCATACCAATTTTATAGCTTCTTTTTCAGAATGTTTTAGAAATCACTGCGCGTTCGACTGCAGTCGCCGCGCCGACGACTGCAAGTTCCTCCTCCAGCTTCCTAAAATAATTTGCCCCTCTTCGTCTCGGGTTCTTTACAAAAACTGCTGCTTGTGATATCCTTGTCAGAGACTAAAGCCTTGAAAGCTTCATGTCATATATCATGACGGCATATATATACCGTTTCCGGGATACGTTGTCACCCAAATAGCCTATAAGCTTGGTTCGCTAGGGAGTATGGGTAAAGATTTATTTAAATATCTGTAAAGTATGAGAAACAAACATGCTTGGAAATGTACTGAAATTTAATCATTTCTTCTGTGTTTGCGATAACTGTCTGAATTCAGATCAAACAGTAGCAGTTTAAATGCCCCCATCATCCTTTTCGCTTCAAGCTTATAGGCTTTTTGGGTGACAACGTTTCCCGGAAACGGTATATACCCTGAGAGAAATGCGCAATGACTACAGTGGAAAGACTCTGATAGATCAACTTGAAACCCATAACCCGAAGGGTGTACCCTGCGAGCCGTTAGCCTGAGAGCAGAAGGAGAGGAGGCCGAAGCCACTGCTCGCAGAGTAACCAAGGTGTGTAAGTGCAGCTAGATGTGAAGATGATAAATAATGCCCAATGCCCTCTTTCTCTACGTAGCCTTGTTAAGAGCAAATTACTTTATGTCAATTTCTTCCCGTGAAAGGTATTTCGTACTATACACTGAGTGGATGATTGCACAAAGCCACAACATACGTGAGAAAAAGCTATCGGTATGAACTTTCACAAACTCTCCTACTCATTAATCCAAGTTTCTGTGATTTGGAGAAGAAGTTGACCGGATGCTTTCGACAGAGAAAACAGAAAAAAAAATAGTAGTTGATATATAGGAGCTATCAACAGAGCACGGAATACGCGACAACAAGCATCTGTCCCTCCCCCTAACAATTCTCTCTTGCACGTCTCAATCTAACTTAAGGAATGTAACTTTTTATCTATTTTGCTTGAATCTGAAATCTCAAAAATGAAGAATGAAAACAATATTCTGAATTATGGGACAAATAAAATTGATTTTTTATGATTTTTTCAATTTTATTTGAAATTAAAATTTGAAAATTGAAAAACGAAATACACTAAAATACACGTCTTATGTAATGTTTTGTTTTTCACTTATGGTTTTTGAAGCTATTTGCATAGCAAATCGCTTCTTAGTCATCGCCCTCGAACTATGTGGCTATGTGACTATGTGGCTATGTATCCATTTCCGGTTCAATAGATGGTTCTCCATGAAGTTCACCGTTAATGTATCTAACATCCCTCCCCTCCCTGCTTATTAGTGCTCACCCACTTATTTCATGTGCGTGCTGCAGTGTATTTGGAATGGACCCTTTCCAGTTGACTTTTATGACTTTGCTACTAACAGGGAGGGATCGCCAAACCATTGTTTTCGGGTCGATGCAACGACCTTTGAACCCTAAACCATCCTCCCCCTGGCTACGGACATGACTTACCCTCCCCTCTCGGTATCTCCCCACCACCCCATTCCTTGTAGCATCATGGCAACCACTTGTTCGACATTGGGTATCCTGTGTCTCGTCCCTTCTCCCTTCTAAGTGGCAGACCTCTTCCAACATATATATAGGTCACATAGGCCAATCAGTCGTCCATGTGGGACGAGAATATTCTTCTTGGAGGTGATGTGAATTGAGCATGCTCTCGGTATCACGTCATACATGCCCACCATCGTGTATTATTTAGGATATTTCCATTACGACAAGTATATAAGTATGGCTAAGGTACTAAAACGTTGACAATATTGAAGTTGCCACTGAGCATGCGCAATATGTTTTTTAAAAATTTTATTGCTACAAGAGATCAAATCACGCCAGGGTGCTTGAAATAGAACCTTTCCTCAGTTTTGTGCTGCATGTTTTCAACGTCGTGCTGCTTTGTTCCGATCACCTAATTTACGAGGTGGATGTTTGCGAGTTTTAGTCAGTGAATTACGATCGATCAGTTATTAATCGAGCGTGGAATACAGCAAACGCCGGTCGAAATTGACAAAGAACTATCCATTAAAGCACAAGACATAGACAAATATGGATGAAACTGAAAGGGGAAAACACTACAGGTAAGAAATGAGAAAAAAACAAGTCTAAGAAATGAGTTCCAAGATCGAAGTCTTATCGAATCCGAGGACGACTTCGATAATGTATGTATAAATAAAAAACAGTTCCCCACTAATCACGTGACTTACTCAGTGGCCTGGTGGTATGATTCTAGGCATTTTAAGCTAAAGGTCCCGGGATCGAATCCCGAGATGGCAATGCTTTTTTTTTTTTTTTTTTTTTTTTTGCATTTTCCTCAAAGGCAAGTGTTTTTTGTGTTTTCTTACCGGACGCGTCGTGATTAAAAAAGGCATGCTTTATTCCAAATCGATAGGGAAATGGTAGAACTACTTCACTCTTCAGACAATGAAGTCTTTAAAGTAAAAGTTGCCAGTGAGCATATGCACAATATTTTCTGAATTTATCGCCTGATCAAATCACGCCAGAGTGCTTGAAAATAAAACCTTTCCTCAGTTTTGTGCTGCATGTTTTCAACGTCGTGCTGCTTTGTTCCGACCACCTAATTTACGAGGTGGATGTTTGCGAGTTTAGTCAGTGAATTACGATCGATCAGTTATTAATCGAGCGTGGAATACAGCAAACGCCGGTCGAAATTGACAAAGAACTATCCATTAAAGCACAAGACATAGACAAATATGGATGAAACTGAAAGGGGAAAAACATTACAGGTAAGAAATGAGAAAGAACAAGTCTAAGAAATGAGTTCCGAGATCGAAGTCTTATCGAATCCGAGGACGACTTCGATAATGTATGTATAAATAAAAAACAGTTCCTCACCAATCACTTGACTTACTCAGTGGCCTGGTGGTATGATTCTGGACACTTTAAGCTAAAGGTCCGGGGATGGAATCCCGAGGTGGCAATGCTTTTTTTCTTTTTTGCATTTTCCTCAAAGGCAAGTGTTTTTTTGTGTTTCTCACCGGACGCGTCGTGATTTAAAAAGGCATGTTTTATTCCAAATCGATAGGGAAAGGGTAGAACTACTTCACTCTTCAGACAATAAAGTCTTTAAGTAAAAGTTGCCCGGGGGGGACTCTCATATTTTTTGGGCGGGGGTGCTCGTCGTACCTTTTAGGCTTTAAAATCAGGCCTCTGGTACCTTTTAGGGGGTAAAATTCGAAAACGTGTCTTTTTTTCCAGATAGGTACCTGTTAGAGGTCCGTTCTAGCAAATCAAGCAAATCACACTTGCTGGTAGTTTAAATTTCAGACGTATTTTTCCCTCGTAAAAAATACGCGAGAAAATGACGAGGGAAAATACGTCTTGTTGGTACAAAATTATTTACCGAACTTAAGAAAAGATTTTTTTTCAAATTCTATCAGGTGGTTTTAGCGTATTGATTTTGACGATTTTCGGATTTGGAGATTTTGGAGGTTTGGTGATATGATATAAGAAATCAATTCGGTTAAATTAATTATTTAAGTGGAAACAGTAAACACTAAAGTTTCTACAAATTGAAATATGCAACTTATTTTATTACGGCTTGGGCGTAATGTTTTCCCATTTCAGGTCACGTGGCATTCCCATGAGTATTCTTTCTTTCTTCTTTTGCTACGCACCGAATGATATATATTTTATGTCGCAATATGGAAGCATCTAAAACAAAGAAAGATTATTCAAATGAATGCCACGTGATCTGAAATGCGATGCAAGATTCTACTGACTCAAATAGTCTCTTGCCATGCTAGAGAATCGGCTATCGAGAACGGCGTATCGCACAGCGCGGCGACGGAGATAGCTTGTACATTTGAGGGAGTCGATCCCTCACATTGTCCCCTATTAAGAAAAGCAAGCGCGCCTATTACATCTCCAAAGGCCCTTCGCTAACTGGCTAATTTTGAACGTTGGGGCATGCGCAGAAAGTTGTTTCTCTCGACTGATCGCGCATGCGTCACTGGCTGTCACAAGAGCCTCCCCCGCGATGTGACGAGCCGGGGAGCTCTGAATTAGAGAATGTGTAACGATACGATGGGCTAAATTTTATTTGTATTTTCGTATATCTTTGCCAATTTTTAAATATGCAAGTATGTCAGGGAACACACTTCACTAATCCAAGGTTACTGCTAGTTTTAGAGCGAGGGCACGACGCCGGCAGGCAGGCTATGTTAAACAGATGAGATGCGACGCCACACGGATTTGTAGTCACTATATGTAGGGAGGTCACACGGATTTGTAGTCACTATATGTAGGGAGGTCACACGGATTTGTAGTCACTATATGTAGGGAGGTCACACGGATTTGTAGTCACTATATGTAGGGAGGTCACACGGATTTGTAGTCACTATATGTAGGGAGGTCACACGGATTTGTAGTCACTATATGTAGGGAGGTCACACGGATTTGTAGTCACTATATGTAGGGAGGTCACACGGATTTGTAGTCACTATATGTAGGGAGGTCACGCGGATTTGTAGTCACTATATGTAGGGAGGTCACACGGATTTGTAGTCACTATATGTAGGGAGGTCACACGGATTTGTAGTCACTATATGTAGGGAGGTCACACGGATTTGTAGTCACTATATGTAGGGAGGTCACACGGATTTGTAGTCACTATATGTAGGGAGGTCACACGGATTTGTAGTCACTATATGTAGGGAGGTCACACGGATTTGTAGTCACTATATGTAGGGAGGTCACACCATTTGTAGTCACTATATGTAGGGAGGTCACACGGATTGTAGTCACTATATGTAGGGAGGTCACACGGATTTGTAGTCACTATATGTAGGGAGGTCACACGGATTTGTAGTCACTATATGTAGGGAGGTCACACGGATTTGTAGTCACTATATGTAGGGAGGTCACACGGATTTGTAGTCACTATATGTAGGGAGGTCACACGGATTTGTAGTCACTATATGTAGGGAGGTTCATTGTTGCCTCCTCGACCATGCCATTGGCTATCAGGGGCCGGCGTATTTGAAAAGTAGCAGGCACAACCTCGGGAGTACGCAGGGTTTTGCAAACCTACAGGCCAAGCTCATGAATGCAGTACAGTACTTGCACCAAAGTCACCCAAAAAATGCAGGCCGGCGCCTATCGACTGCGTACGTCAGTGCCTGTGCGGAATTTGTAGTTATAAGCTTTACTCAAGGAAGAGGACATCCATACAGCTCCGCTCTTAATGCTATATGACCCTTATTCACTCCCACCGGGTCGCGCCATTCCGAAGCAACAATGCGGATAAACCTGGCCATGGTTGGCGGTAGAGAGCGTTTGACAACCGTATGTCGGTCAGTGTTCCCTTCCAAAACCTTGAATGAAAGCAAGATTATCGTTTACTCGCGGATATCGGAAGGTGACGCCACATAACGATACCATCCACGCGCGCCAGGGTCCTCGCCTCACCTCCCCTTCCCTCCCCCCAGGGGAATGATAAAAAAAAAACCTGGTATGGGCTGGTCAAGTGACCCCAGATTTTGGGGGCCAACAAAAATTCCCAAGCAGGGGTAAGATATATAACTTTGCTTTTTCCACTGGGAGGGGGTGGGGGAAGGAACCTGACACGCCAGCGTCCCGCCACTCAAACCATCGGTGGAAAATAACTCAAGGCCTACGGCAAACGTTGCGCCAGAGTCGCGCCGTTCCAATTCAAAACAATAGGACGTTTTCTATTATAAAGTCTAATGAAGCGGCATCCTTTGAAAAAGGAAGGTTCGACAGAAGAAGTTCGACGTTTGCCGTAGGCCTAAGGCCCGTTTTAAACATCGAAATTAATTCTGAAATTAAGATCTCAGCCCTGATTTAGTAGCGCTGGAAGTATTCAAAATTGTAATTTTGCGCGGCAGTAGCGCGGCGTTGGAACGGCAGATAGCGCTGTTCCTAATGCAAATGAACTCGAGACATACAATAGCTCTAACTAACTAGACAATGGGAAATTGACATTTAGAGCGACCAGAATTAGGTTCCACGTCTAAAACTGGCTAAAGGCATCTTACAGTCCTACTGATTTTTTGGAGAGCTGCCCTAAACAAATAGGCTGAGATCACGTGTCACGCGCGCGATGTATCTTGGGGATCTGAATTTTCGAACCACATCGATCTCATAATGATCGAAGTTGGCAACATAAATGGAGTAGTACTGAAGATCATGATGTCTAGTACTTTTGTGCCGAATTTGGTGGAATTTCATGTTAGTGACAAATTAGGTACAAGTTGCACTTTTTAAAAGATACGATAGAAAAAATCAGTAACAACATTGTCCTACCATGACATTCCCATTCTGAGCTTTCACGGTGTTCCATACTGACCCATCTTGACTGTACTGGACCTTGTACTTCAATAACCACTGGTCATAACTTCTGCGTCCTTGTGTCCCAACTCCGGAAACCAGCATATCTTTTGCCAAGTCAATTTGGAGCCACTCGGCTCCCGCTTGCGCTCTCCAGCAGACCCAAGCTCCAGCTCCTCTTTCTCCGTGAAGGCGTCCATTATAGGGCTTGTAGTTAGCGTTATTTCCATGCGTACTAGACGCTGTTATGTGCGAGTCAGGGATAGTTCCGTCCTCCATTCCTAGGGGTTTTGACTCCGTGCATGCTGGCGAAAGGAAAGAGCATGCGTCAATGAGCCTCGAACCTCACCCGCGAGGTAGCGAGCCGGGGAAGTGTTGGTACGAGAATGGTTTGCGGCGGAATGGAAGTGGATGGCGAATGCCGACTGTTAGTTGCGCAGAATATATTTTCCAGAATATATTTTTTGACTTTAAAAAAGAAACTTTGTAGCAAAAACGATTACAAATACACATTGAAAACTAAAAACGTTTTTGACCAAATGATCCCTCCATGTCTCAGAAGAAAAGACACGCACACAAGCCATCTTTTTATGCCTGGTTTTCACGATGGAAAATCATAACAAATATCATCGTCTCTAATGGTTTCAAATAATAATAATAATAATAATAATAATAATAATAATAATAATAATAATACGTTCTAGGAGCATTATACAAGCTCAATGCTCTTACAATAAAATACAAATTTCTAAGTAAGCTATAATATATAGATAAGATAAAAAAATAGACACCTCTACTCTCGAAACAATTTCCGGGCAGTTGCGATCGGTGAACTTGCAGATACCCCCCTAAGGGATAGCACGCCTTTCGAACTCGTCTAGTCTTTGTAAATAAAACTATGCGGTATAATTATACATACCGACAACTCTAACGCTAACATAGATTCCAGTGTCCTCTTGCGTAACACTCTGGGGGTGGCTGCGATCGGTGAACTTGTTTAACTCACAAATTCTCTTTCCGAGGTAGAAGTTGACGCTGTTGCAGAGTTCGGAACTGTGGCACATGTTCATGCACTCCCCAAAATTATTGGCAAATCCTTTGTCTATCACGTGACCACGCAACACCTTGCCATATATGGAATAGAAAGGGGTGCTGCACTTTTGCGCTGATAAAAGGCGCTGAGTAAACAAGGCATAGACTGCCACAGCAAATAGCTTCATTCTGTGGGTAAGACAAAATACAAATTTTAAGAAATCATTTTTCTTTTTCACAAATCTGATTTAACAGTTTGTGAATTTATTCTAACTGTAACCTTAAAACCAGGAACACTTTAAAATTATACATAGTTTATCCATACCAAATAGCTCTGTAATCAAAGACACAGGGTCCCGTGAACAATAAGTTATTTACAAGATCCCCAGCTTCACTAATTCTTGGGAATAAAATAAATATATAAAATAACTTCATTTATGGGCCTACTTTACGAATTATAGACCCCCCTTCAGATAATTATTGCACAGTCCTTAAGGAATTAATATATCCGGCATCCAAAGTCAATACAGCCCGTTTCCAGGGGTTAAGCCAAGGAAGCGCTGGCTTTACAAAATTTTCACCCAGTATTGAAACTACCCGTGTCAGATTCAGTGTTTTTTACTCTTTACTATAAGCTTTTATTTATTTTTCTAAGACTTAAATTTATACTATTATCTACTTTCTAGATCTATGTCTGTAGTCATTGTCACTATAAAATGGATTTTCAGGTTGAGTCACAAGCCAACTGGCTTGCAAAGAGAATCATAGTACGATGTGATGGATATCGAATACCTACAATTGAAGGTCATTGTCATTTTAGTTTCGGGAGTAGCCTAGATATGCGCGTTTTGTCGAGACGTCGCGTTTCTCGCACTCTGGTTGGCTGAAAAATAACAGTCCACAAACAGCAGCCAATCAGCGAGCGAGAAACGCGACAACTTCTCGACAAAACGTGCACGTTTGAAACGTAAACCTACGCGAAATAAATCGTCAATTCATTCGCTTTCTATATGTTATTTCATATAGAGTTGTATTATTATGCTGATTTGTCGAGATGTTTGTTTTCTCTTACTACAATCACCTACCGGTGATTATCACGTCGCCTCTAACTAATTGTTAAGTATTTCAATTTTTAAAGTCTTATATAAGATATGTAATTTTTTACTTATTCGCTATCATTCCAACATAGGCTGATTTTTTCAGTTCCACAAATTTTCTCAACATTCAAAGCTTCAGGAGGCTAGATTCCTAGATTCCATTATAGGATTATTCAAAGCTTCAGGAGGCTAGATTCCTAGATTCCATTATAGGATTATTCAAAGCTTCAGGAGGCTAGATTCCGCTAAGAAAATAGCAAAAACAAGCGATAGCGCATGCGTCGCGCAAAGACGAGCTTTAGCTTTAGCATTCTCGTAGCCAGAGCTCCCCGGCTCGTCACCTCGCGGGGGAGGCTCTAGTGACATCCACCGACGCATGCGTAAAATAAAATGGTGGTTTTATGCCTCGAAAATCAATAGCCCAGGTTCGAATTACGCTCCAATGGCCTCAAGACAAAAGCCTCAAATCGGGGCTTTCTCCAAGTTCTAATACATTTAAAAGCTTCAAATCGAGGAATTCGCAAAAGCTTCAAATCGAGGCTTTCTCCAAGTTCTAATACATTAACAGTAATTTCAGAATAAAGCTTCGACTTGAGGTTATTGTTTGTAGGCATTGGAGCGTAATTTAAACATGGCCTATTACTTTTAGAGCGTTCAAGTCGAAGGCATAAGTTGAAATGACGACTAGGAAATGAATGCCAGTGTTATTTTCACAGATACATTTTTATAAAGCAAGATTAAGCTACTTTTATGTACGCGTGCGCGCTTTTTCAGCCAATCAGCGAAGACCCTCAAACGGATGTCACCAGAGCCTCCCCTGTGAGCAGACGAGCCGGGGAGCTCTGAGTACGAGAATGTAGCTTTAGCTACAATGGGCCATTTATGGAACAACCTTTCTCGTGATAATGAGTCTTTGATCTTCTATGACACGGCATTCACGGAAAACAGCTCTTTTAACATAGTTTAGTCAAATTTTAGATTTATTGTAGTGTATATAGTTAGTATTTGTGCACAGGCTGATGAATTGTTCGTGTTTAAATAAACATCATCTAGTTATCTATCTATCTATCTATCTATCTATCTATCTATCTATCTATCTATCTATCTATCTTTAGTCAAATCAAACTAGTGATCTATTATCAATGCTGCGTTCTGATTGGTTGAGCTACTAGTAGGCTATAAGTTATAGCCTACTAGTAGCGAAAAGTGTCGGATCTGAAAGCCAGAAAATGGCAAATGACCAGAACAAAACCATTTTTGGGAATACAAATTGACCTACTAGTGTGAGTTGACTAAAACAATTATTCCTCTCGCCCTCATGGCCTCTGAGTCAATTCGGGCTCGAGGAATAATTGTTAATTATTGCCTATGTGAGTACTATTTTTGGCAGAATCCACCGTCTGAAGATTTGAATATACTTTAATGGTAATATCTTCAAATCTTCAAATTTGTAGCAAAGCAAAATAAAGCGAAAGTGTTTAAATTCCCTTTGTTACCATGCTAATTAGGGACTTGAAATTTAGTAATTTTTCAGTTAATTATCATTTTGTCTCGATACAGAAATGTCGTCATGGAGATGTCGACTTTTATCCCTTTCTTTTGCGATTTTTTTGTACGAGTAAATCGATTTTGATAAAAAGCTTAAATTTGGATTTTGCGCTTCAAACTTCTGTGAATTTTGCGAAAACAAGCAATGTGATTAAGATTTGTACTGGGAGAATAACTGAAACTTACTCGTTGGTATCAGAATTCAGGTCGCTTTTGAGTGGTTTGAGATATTTTTGTCATTTTTAATAACGTAAACAGCGACGTCATGTCACGTGACTTTCACAATAGACAGCTATCAACCTAAAGACAACTTTTGTCAAGTTTGGTCGTTATTGGAGCTTTCGTTCTGGAAATATGATTTTTTTTATTATTCTTTCCTGCTTTGTTTTTGTGTGTTGATTTTTCCATGTGACGTGAAAATTAACGCGCGCTTGTTTTCACGGACGTTCGCCAAAGACAAAGAAGGGACTGCAAGCAGTGTATGCGATCAGAGGACCGGCGAACATCAGTGTCATCGCACAGGCAGGGGCGGATAATATAATAAATAAAGTCTCAAGCTCATGTATTAGATAGTTTAGGGAGTGGGATACAGCAAACCGTTTCCAGGGCATTTTTGTAAGAGCGTTGTCTGTCCCCACTCCAACCCCCCCCCCCCCAAAAAAAAAAAAAAAAAAACTGGCCCGCCTCCTCCCTATCCATCCACCTTCTTTAAATCCTGGATCCGCCCCTGACAGGGTCCGACTAAAATCGATTGGCGACGTAATTTCCCAGCTGTGGCAAACAGCTGTAGGGCAAAAAAATAAAATAATAAAGTTTTAAGGTTTGAACGTCTATTGAATAAAAATTGAAGCTATGAAATTTCCAAGTGAAGAACAGGTGCAGTGGTCAAAATCAATTTAAGGTTTACACGTCTATCGGAAAAGAAAATCAAATACACAGCAGTTTGGATGCAACTCAGTGTGCGCAGCACGGAAATTCGATACTCGTTATATTTGTAATCTATTTAAGCACTAGGGACTCCAGAGTATATGCATTGACGATGGAGACCGCCCACCACCACTCCCCGACACACAAACGCAGCAGTGACGTCGAAATAGGTTTCCCGCAAGTTACTCTGATATTTATTTATTTTGTAGCAGATATTTTTAGTGGTTCGAGCAACGTGTGGTCAAAAATCTGGTAACTAGAAAGTATGAAACCTTATGGCTTTATTTTAGCATCTTTTGAAAGGTTTGCATGCGCAAGTAGCCTAGGAAAATACCGATTACAAAAATTATATACAATACATAGGGGTTTGTAAAGAATTACACTTTTCCTATTATATTACTCCAGGTGGGGAACTTTGAAATTTAATTTGTCCATGAATATGTCACGGCGGGACAAACCACAGTAAATGCTTACAGTAAATGATTAAATGTAGTTCTTCCAAAACAAAACAAAAACAAGCCAAGAGGTTCTAATCTTTTGAGAGTAGATTTTTGGCTACATTTTGTCAAATTGCCAGAAATCCTGGTAAAATCTCTGATATAGGCGCACTGTCACGATTTTAGGGTTAATTTAGGTAGCTTAAATTCACAAGAGATGAACAAAATAGTCGTCTAGGTTTGTTAAATAACCTTTCAGCTACAAGATGAGTACAAATTTGGAGTGTGCTATCATATATTTCATGTGCTATCGAGCGGATGGAATTGGATTGTGAAATGACATTTTTGATTTCTTACCAGGCTGAACAGTTTTTAAACTTGGAAATTTAGTTGAAAGTAAAGATAAAATAAGTATTTTTTAATTATATAGTAAAAACGGTGCAGTACACACAACAGAGCAAGCCAAGTGTGCCCATAACAAAAAGAGAAGATTAAAAATAGGAAAATTACATAGGATGAATGAATAAACTAACACCGCTTTATGATTTTAGATTTTTACAGTAGAATATGTACACATGAAGTGACTCTAAACTAAGAAACATTTCTAACAAACTAAGGAACAACTCTAACAACGAGAGTGGCACAACACCTACAGGGCCGTGGCTGCTTGCTTGTATCATATTATCATTATTATTATTTTCATTGACAAACCATATACCATTGTTAACGGATCAATTAAAATAAACTATATAAGATAAATGAAATATGAAGTTTTCTACCGCGCGGTAACTCGAGAAAATTGAGCCTCTAGATGGGTTTTGATCCCACGACCATCTGTACTTTAGTCAGACACTCTATCACTGAGCTACCCCATGAGCTTGACACGAAAGTGACCATTTCGGGAAACCCCTAAATTCTAGAACTCCCCAAGTGTTACCATTTCTGGTGAAACATACATGAATTATGCTCGGTGCACACTAGCGACATAACGACAGAAGGACGTTATGTTACGACCAAAAAAGCATGGGGAAAATGCTGAAATAATCAATATTGCCCATGGATCATCATTAGATTACTTCACCAAAGCAACCTTTGATATATTTGTGGACTTCAATTTTTTGAAACAACTAAATTTTGTTCGCGTGATATTTTTCTTATGTCGTTATGTCGCAAGTGTGCACCAGCCGAGAATTAAGGCGCGCGCGCGTATGTAAGATAAGATGAAGCATATTTTTTTTTCTACCGCGCGGTAACTCATAAAAATATTTTGAATCTCTAGATGGGGTTTGATCTCTCGACCTTCTGTGCTTTAGTCAGACGCTCTGCCACCGAGCTACCCATGAAACCCATAACTTCTATAATTCTCAAGTGTTAACGTTCTGGTAAAACATACATGAATTGTTTAAGCAATAACAACCTGATTTCTTGGTTTATAATGTGATAAACGCATGAGGGATGTTCGATTGTTTTTCCAGCATCCCAAGTGCGTTTCTCACATTATAAATCAGTGAAATCCGTGAAATTGTTAATGCTTTTATAAAATAGCATTGCATCTGCCGTGCGTTTATGTGAGAATGCACAGCTCTCAACCAATCGTATATAAGATAAGATGAAAGATAAATTTTTCCACCGCACGGTAACTCAGAAAAAATGTAAACTATGTATGTGTGTTTTATATAGTACTTGTAGATAGAATGTACATATAAAGTAATGCACGCATGGGTTACTTGAAAAATCTAACTATTATTGTTTTACTGTGTAACTACCATGTTGAAATAAAGATTTATGATTATTATTATAATTCTGGCAAATAAATACATGATTTTTACCTGATTAATACGAATATTGTGGCCATGGCGCAGAGCAACGAAATTCGGTAGGTATCTTCCAAACTATAAAATAATTTCTCATACTACATTAGATAATCATGATGGCCCATTGAGGATACTGGATCGATGTCACGTGGAGATCCTTTCAAAGAACGAAAATTGAGGCGTGAACAATAACTTATTTCCATATTTACCGTATCTACAAAATCGTTTCTAAATACGAAAAATATGCAAATGACCCGTAATTGTTACCGGTCAATACGATTTCTAAATACATCTATGGGGCACTAAATATTCATAGCATCGTTTCCCACATCTCATATTTACAAAATAGAAATACCTGCAAGCAGCAAAATAATCCGTTTTTATGCCATTGCACACCTAAAAAGAGTCGAAAGTGAATTCCACGAGACATTCACTTCCTCTGGGTCACTTCGAAACTTCAAGATTATAGACAAAACAACCCGCGTATTTTCAGCTAGCAAACAATACTGATTGTTATATGTAGATGTTCAGGCAAGCCTGTGGCCGCGTAGCACTAAGTCAACAGAATACTGATTGTTAGGTAGAAGACTAGTTTAATATAAAGATTTAGGCAATACCTAAAAGCGGAACTCCAATCATACACACCCCACTTTACTGCATGGTTTATTCTTATAACAAATGTATCCCTTTTGAGGAGTCCAGCTTGGGATACCCAGCCTGGAATTTCAGTGAATTTTAAAAATAATCACCCTGAAATTTGTGAATTGCCCAACCTGGAATTTTATGCTTGTAAATGACCGATTGCTTGATTGAGTTATAAAAATTGATTCTCTCTTCCATCGCGAGCTACAGAGAGCTGGCTTTTCCCATTTCGCTATTAGTTCAGTCCCTTTTGTCTCCTTGTATCTCAACTGTTTGCCTCTTTAAAGAATCCAGATCATGCAATCTCTGTGATTATCAATGTATTTTCGGGGGAGTTGGCGTTTTGGAGTCCAAACGGAACGCCGCGGCGCTGTGCTGGATGTGGAGGACGAAGTGTGCGCTCAGTGATCCAAGACGGACTTTGATTGGCTGTGTACACCCCGTGTTACGAAAAGTAAGAGCAAAGTGCAGGGGCGTAGCCAGGGAGGGGGGGGGGGGGGGGGGGGGGGGACAGGGAGGGGGGGGGGGGGGACAAAGGAGTCGAGCGCGCAGCAGTGATTGTCATATCGTTACTGGCCTCTGTGCCATAAATCTGATTGTAAAATAAGAAGTAATATCTAATCCTCGCAATGCCACGGCATTGTTCGTGGCACTAGGATCTAGAAACCGTGTCCAACTGAACGACAGCGGAACCCCTCCTCGCCTCTGTTCTGGACCGACTTACTACTAAAATTGTAAATATTTAATAGACAACAAACAAAAACTCCAATAAAATGTAGCAAATTTCTTCAAACGCTAGTTTTTCCCCGAGATCTATGTGGAGTTTTTTATTTTTTGAATTTTGGAACCCCCCCCCCCTCTCATAAGTGCTGGCTACGCCCCTGGAGTGGGAATAATATGGGAAGGGTTGCGGTATATATAGTAGGTTAGGATGGCCATTGTTGTGCAAACGCCAAATATGCATGGCAATAGAAATGATAATTGGATACGGGGGGGGGGGGGAGGGGGGAGACAAAGGAGTCGAGCGCGCAGCAGTGATTGTCATATCGTTACTGGCCTCTGTGCCATAAATCTGATTGTAAAATAAGAAGTAATATCTAATTCTCGCAATGCCACGGCATTGTTCGTGGCACTAGGATCTAGAAACCGTGTCCAACTGAACGACAGACCGACAAACTTTGTAGTTTGTGAATATGTAAGCTCAAGGTTTGTTCTTACAGCCAAAGAAAAAAAAATCCAAATTTGGACAACTTCAAGAGAAACATCTAGCCAAGGAAAACAAGCTGTTCTTTGCCTTCGTAGACCTAGAAAAGGGTTATGACCGTGTTCCTCGTGATATCCTATCATGGGCAATGCGTCGTCTGGGTGTTCCAGAGTGGCTCGTCAGTACAGTACAGGCAATGTATTCCAATGCCTCAAGTAGGGTTTGTAAGGCACCCGCCGCTGAAGATAGAATTACTCCCTACACCCTTCCTGCATATAGCACTTGGGAACTTCTTGAGTCTCTCAGGGAGTTCAAATTTGGGCCAGACATCAAGATCTTAGTCTTGCTCATGTTGACACGAAGACCCTTGACTCTTAGCCTAGCTTCCGCAAACGCCGCTTCTCCAGGTGTTCGTCCAGCGAGTCTGAGGAGATGACCAAGGCATCGGCGTAAAGGAGCTCCCAAGGGCATCAATTGCGGAATTCTCGCGATAGGGCCTAAAGCACCACACGATGAAGAGGAATGGCACAGACCTCTGTGAACTCCTACTCGTACTATGAAGCTGTCACTATAGAGGGAGTTGTTTCCATTGGGTTCACAAGAAATGCAGCAACATACCTGGCAGGTTGACCCCCCCCCCCCCGGGGGGGGGGGGGGGACGACTCCCATATGTTTTGGTCGGGGATGATCGTCGTATCTTTTAGGGGTTAAAATCGAGAGGTCTTGGTCTCTTTTAAGGGTGATCTTGATCTTCAAAACATTTGAGGGAGATTGGTATCTTTTAGGGCCGAAATATGTGTCCAAATTGTTTTGTCTCATGATGGTGATTCTAAAAACCGTGTTTTCTTCGATGAGAAGACGATAAATTAGGCAACATTAAAGGCAGCATTTTATTCAAACACGGAAATTTCTTGATAGGTAACTTTTACGTGTTACATGTCTCCTTCGCGCCTACTTGGCACATAAGGCCTCATCTTTTAGGGTATCTTTTAGGGTAAAGAATTATGTGAGCCACGCCATGTTTGGTATCTTTTAGGGTGAAAATGAAAACTTCCGACGATGTGAGGCTGCCATATAACCAGAATAAGAGCTGCCTGTGGAAAATGTAGGGAGCTGCTACCAGAACTGTCGTGCAAAAGCTTGTTTTTAAATAATATAACCCCCACTCATGATTATAAACTGCACTACAAAAACTGCAGTCCGCATCTTAGAGATCAGACAGTGTTTAGAGCCTAAGGAATAGGCCAAGCGCTATATAAATACATACAAACATACATTGAAATATCTGTGTCTTCAGTACGCTATCGTGACCTTTTATCACAAAAGCTATGAAATAAGATACAGCGTGCACGGATGCGGCAGTGTATCAAGTATAGCAGATAAATTCCAGCATGCAATACAACCCAAAAATCGTCACGAACAATATAACGTATAAAGCTAATCGCGACTCTTAATTTTAACAATCACGAAAAAGCACACAGAAGTGTCCACAAGAACTGTGAGTGAAAGGTGAGAGATCTCAAATAATGACAGTCGCGGATAACAGTCAAACAGTCCAAATAACCGATAAGAACTTATATGTTTTGATGCCCTCACATCATGCGCGGTAAATGAAACTATATACTTCTAAAATTTTGCGAGTTGCAAACAAAACTATACAAACAAACGGCGCGAATACTCCACTGGGTGGATTCGTGTGAAAAGTAAAACTAACTTCCAGTTATTAGAAGTCACTCGTAAACTAGAATTTTGTTAAGAATAAGAAACTGTTTATCTTTTCTGCTTTATCGACGCTTATAGTGTAATAGTTGACACGTATATATCAATGGTTTCAAAGCATTGAATATTTATACCGAATCCTCGCAGCCTTCAAAGATTCTTACAGGTTAATTCCTTAATTAAAGAAAATTGAGAAATCATGGAAATTTCATAGATATCGTGAAAAGTAAAGAAAGAACTGAATTCTAATTCTGATTAGTTATTGTTCGTGACCCTCCGTTATTCCATGCTACTTCGTGACTAACTATCCCATCGCCACCTTGGCTCGATCAAATAAGACCTGGTTCTCACTGTCAACGTTAAGCACACACAAGCGGCCAATCAAAATAATGCCTGATTCTCACTGAAAATTTTAAGCAAATTCATTATTTTCAGCCTCAAGCACATTATTTGTTTAGAGCCAGCTAAATTTTACTTTCAATCAACCCCTGGCTGGCTCTTGTGATAACTTATCGTTTTGCTATGCGAGGGAGTTTGAACATTGCCGTTCTCATAAAAACTGCGCTTTTACGAGAAAACTACTCGTTTTTGCCAATGATCCCATGGCAACACACGCTCTAACCAAGCAGGTCAATGTTAGCTAAATGGAACGTCAAGTTTTTCATACAAGCAAAAACAACACAAACAAACCAATATGAAAACAAACAAAAAAACACTAATAAAGACGCAAACACCAAAAACAAATACAATCAATTTTATATGTTTACTTGACGAGGTGTGAACACACTATTAGACTCAAGGTTTGTGCAAAAGGATTTTCGAGTGTACATTTCTAAACTATTGCAATCTGTAATATTTTGGACAGCCCAGAACTCTGCAGCACCGGCCATTGCATGCCTACAGAAAAGTCACCTTCACCTCCCATGTTGAGCGGGAAATAATGCTTGACACAATTTTGGACAACATTGAAGGGGGAGCAGGGAGAGAGTGTTCTCTCGACAAAGTGTTCCAACATTTTGATTTTGATTGTATAACCATATATCGGTGTCATTTTCCAAGTAACGTAATAACTGCAGTGTAATAGAGAGCAAGTCAAATAGAACGGGATAGGTAGGGGGTATGTTCTGGGAATTCTTTTGAATGTGTTCTCTTATTCCCGGTATGACAGTGTGGGTTAGAGAATACGAACGAGCTACAGTAGTAAACTAGAAACAATTTCTCGGTATAGAATTTGTTTTGGCTAATTTACGGACTTTACATGTTCAAGCCTCTAAACTCTGGGTAAAAAATCAAGAAAAAACGCAAGCATTAAAAAGTACGAGCATTTTGTATATAACGTCAATGGGAAATACAGAGCTTTGTTATCAAAATGATCTGGAAAATTATTTCTCTACAACCATCAATGTAGGTTTTTGTGAAAGCAAGTTTTTTTCCTGGCGCTTTGCTTTCTTGGCGCTTTGCTACCTGTACCATCAACAATAGCGTGATAATTGAGGTTGTCAATCATGGTATACAACCAAATGCATAAGTCGTTGGAACACCAAGTCCTTCCTTCCCCTCCCAATGTTAAGCGAAAAAAAAAATTGCTTATTGACACAGTTTGGACAACATTGAAGGAAGAGCAGGGAGAGAGTGTTCTCTCGACAAATTAGTGTTCCAACATTTTGCATTTGATTGTAGTTCCAATTAATATTTTTAAATCAAAACGTTTTCAGGAAGAATATACAGTAACTAGAAGTTTCATTATTTTAATTTTTACATATAATAAATTGTTATAAATAAGCTTTTATTCAATTTCCTTAGAATTAGCATTATTTTAAAGCACCTGAACAGAAATGTACGAGCGCTCCGAAATATCGTTTCCTCAGGACAATAGACCATCCGAAATTTCGCAGATATTTCGGCTGCTGCGAATTTTCGGCAATTTTCGCCAAACTTCGGCAAATTTAGCCGAAATTCGGCGAACTTCGTTCTCGTTTCTTTTTGCCAGTAGTGTATATGGTATGCCCTAAAGAAGCTCATTTATTATTATTTTCTTTTTAATCTCAGTACCTTCTTTAGCAACTAAAACTATAAAGTGACTGCTGTACACTACTCCAGGACAACAAACATTCAAAGAGCCTCCTTCACCTTCTACTTGTCACAAATACGTACCATTATGGAGATCCTTATTCCTGCCATCATATTTGGCGTGTTGCTGTTGGCTGTAATTATCTATGTGCTTCACGAGATCTGCTTCAGTAAACGCTACATGCAAGAAGTAGAAAAGATCCTTATTATTCAAGATGATCTGATGGACAAATATGGACAAAATGCTCCAACTATCATGACAGCTGGTCGGAGTGGAGTTTATGTACATGTATAGCCTGAGGAGTGGCAATGCAGGGTTGGAAATTTTTTTTAATGTGAACTCAAAATTTGCAACTAGTTCTAAAATTTTAGTTGTAAAATCCACATTTTTAGTCACAGTTTTTTAGGGCAAGAAACATTGTGATGGTGCTCCACTGTGATTGTCAACACTAAACTTGGGGTTCTTTTAAGCAAATTTTGCGGCATCTGACAGCGATATAACAGAAACAAACCTCTGCTTGCAGGGTAGTTTCTACTAATACATGATAGAATAAAGTGAGTAGTGGAGCCAATCAGATTGCAGGATTTGTGACGGTATGCAAGTGGGATCTACTAATACAAGATGATAGTGTGTTTATGGTAAGACTGATAGCAGTCCAGGGCCTGACATTAACTTTTTCACTCAGTCCATTGGCGACCAATTCAAAAACTTTTAGTGGCCAAAAGCAATATTTAGTTGCCACATACACATGGTATTCAGGAGTGCCTTTTGGCGACTAGAGGCAAAGTTGGCAAAGTTTTTTTTTTCTTCATTTCCTGACCTCCATTCACGTTTTTGTAAGAAAAACATTCTCACTTTACAACCGGCCTGCATGCCTTAAATCATAGTTATAGGCAGCTTTCGAGTGCTGGAATGTTGAAGGATACAAATTTGCATGAAAGACACAGCCAATGAAGTCTAGGAAACATTTTTGCCATCTTAAAAAACTTACTGAATTGGCTTTTGCAAAATGTTGTGAACTTCAATCCAACAGAAATTGAGAAAAATTGATCAACAGATTTTTTTTACCTGCATATACAAAGTCTATTAAAATAATGCTTAAACTGGTCCTAACTGCAATGACCAGAAAGGGAGAACTAAGACATTATAATTATAGTCCCACTTATCATGTTTGGAGAGCTACACCATAGTAACTAGTTGTAGCTCTCGCTAAGTGCCAACGAGCAACAGAACCGATAATCATGTTATGCCCTTTTCACAAAGTGAGTTTTTTACAGCTGCTGAGGCTGATTTAAACCTGCTTTGTAGACCAACTTTTTCTACTGAATGCCAGATAAAGTGTCTGTGAATATTGCTTACAGTATACACCTATTTCAAAAGGTTGCTTTCGCGCGTTGATCGGCTATGCGTATTTCATAGATCGCAAAGCATCATGTTTGCAAATACCTGAAAATTAACATGGATCCCAGAGAGCAACATTTTATGAAATAGATGTATCACAAAACATTATGAAGCGAGTCAGAAATTAAACAAAAGTTGAAAGAAAATGTTTTATTCTTTAATGTTTCGTTTTGACATTAACGGCACAGTTCCAGAAGACAATCCACTGCACAAGAAAATTTTCCAGAATGGCTCAAGCAATAATTTTGGAAATGATCTCTGCCTAAAGACCCTTGATACAGACTATCACATGACAAAACTGTTGTTTTCCTTAAAAGATTCAGCAGTTTCTAGAACATATAAATATTCCCATTCATAATATGAGCTTCTTGTTAGAAATGGCGAAGATGTTGAAACTCCACTTAGCGTAAGGAATCCGCCTAGACAAATATATCCCTTAAATCTGAATATAGTGACACTGATATAATTTTGATATACCCGTGGAGATGCTGAATGTGATTGGTAACTATGAATATCGTAAGCATAATTATGCGAGAATAACAGCATCAACAACAAGAGGATCATGTCAGTTTAGTTCTTGTGCCTTCTTTCATACCTCATTGACCCAAATCAATCAGACAACCAGTTGGCTAATTATTTACTTTTGTGTGATCGTATCAATGCTTTGTTCAGTTGCTTTGCTTTTTGGCACGCAGGCCCAATGAAATGTAGTGAATTATTACAATTACAATTTTTGTTCGGAACAGGTTTTTCGGCACGCTCGCCAACGTTAGCTCTCGACAAAATTCTTGGCTTGCTACCCGATTTGAGCTTTACTTGCTCAAACTGGAACACGCTGCTTCTCGCACTCCTCTGAAGTACACAAATGTGTTATGGGTAAAAAAGAACGCGATCAACTTAAATCTCTAGTGAAACAAATGATTTTTTCAAACCTTTCCTCTCGCGATATCGCCGACAATCACCACGAGACGAATGCAAGCTTGGTAGTATCAAGTCAGCAAAGAACACGCGCGACGATTGGCTTTTGAAGTCACATACATACATACATACATACAATTTATTTAGGCACAGTGGCCTCACACAACAAGTACAGTAATTTACCTAATACTGTAAACGCGTGTACTCACATGACCCGATCAGCAAAAAGCACGCGCTACGATTGGCTCTGGTAGTCACATGACACGTCATTTAATATTATATACTAATTACGATTTTGAGACGGCAATTCCACAAAATATTGACGGCTAGTTGGGAGAAAATATGTTCACGTATTGGGCGGAGTCGCGCAGCGACGGAGCCCAATACGTGAAAATATTTTCTTCCAACGCCGTCAATATTTTGTGGAATTGCCGTCTCAAAATTGTAATTAATATTGTATCGCGATTCTGAAGATTTTCTGGAGGAAATGGCAAGAAATAGTGCTATTTAATGTCGATTGAAATTTCAATTCTCATTACATTTACGCACGATCTCACGCAATCACATGGGCTTTTCGCACGAGCTCGAGCATTTTCTGTTTACATTTTCAATCTTTTTCGGCGAAAAAAATCTCTTTCTGCCATAAGATATTGCTAGAAATATAGCTAAACGTTATTTCTAACTATTGACAATGAAATGAAACATAAATTCGTGCGAAAAAAGTTGAATTTTGCTAGCTCTTTTTGAGCCGTCAATACCACAAAATATTGACGGCTCACAACAACACAGAGTGGCAGGGTGAATCGCGATACTACCTTAGGGGTGGACCATTAGAAATTGGGGGAGGGGGGGTGGCAATTCCCAAAAAAAAATTCGAGCAAGACCAATCCTTCCAAAATAAAAATCTTGCAGGGATCCAAGCTAGTAAAAAACATGATGCAAATTCAGAAAAAAAATTCTTGCACTACCTCATCCCCGAAAAAAAAATTCATGCGCAAAAAAATTGCCACCCCCCTCCCCCAATTTCTAATGGTCCACCCCTTAAGTTACGCTCAATCGAGATTTCTTTCGCCTGAACCTCGTACGGCTCTATGATGCTGCCGCCTCGCCAGCCTCGCGTCTTCGCTCGGCTGGCTCGTGGGCAATTAGTAGCCTGCTAGCGGCTCTACAGTGTTTTGGATATATTTTGATTCCTTTCTCTTCTTTCCCCCCACGACACAGGAATCCCACACGGCCAAAAAATCAAATATACGAAAAAACCTGCTGGAGAGCGGCTAGCAGGCTACCATAATAAGTAGGCGACACATTTAAATTTTGCACTTCAGGCTCCCTGTGATGGGCTGTGATCACAGGTAGTATTAGTATCGAACTTTAGCACCAGACTTGCGGTTACTCAATGAAAAAACAAACGCTTGCTTGCAGTGGTTCCCTCCTTTGCTCGCCATTGGCCTTTGAGGGGAGGAAACCACTGCTCGCAGGGTAATGGGCACGTTACACTCACGAATGAGGGGCAAATAAAATGTCAACAAACATTTGGGGTACCTCCATATAAGAACCATTCCCAGAGGACACCATTGTGTTCAGTTAATATTTCAGCATGATTCGTTCTACTAAACAAAAGAGGCTTTGTGACGCAACTTGTGAACAATACACAGGCTCTTATGCACCAGTCAATGTTGAGCCCCAGGGGAGGGGGCCACGGGGCCTTAACATTGACTGGTGCATTACACGGAGGTAGAGCCAACTTTTGAGTGCTTATTGTTGGGTGAAAAACTAAGAGACATCGAGATGAAAAACAGCGCAAAACTCGTACGTTTAAAGACGTCTTGATGCCAGTGTCCGAGCATTTTGTTGTGTGGGGTGTGGGGGTTAGTAAAGTAGTATGACATTTTCAGTATCCGAGCACTTTTGCAAAGTAGCGCCAAAACTCTACAAATAACGCTGCACTTTTGAAGATATAACTCTCATAAATATCAAAGCGCATTGAGGTGTATCTTACCTTCTACTTGATGGAATTGTGTCGTGTTTGAAAGGTAAATAAACTGCCAAAAAGAAGAGTTTCTGTACTGCAGATTTGAACTTCCGCGCGCCGCGTCTTCGCGATTGTATCGTCGATCCCGTGATCCTCAGCACTTGTGTCATGTGATGGTCACGTGTATCCATGGGATACACAGGAATCCCGGATGAGATGGGTCCAGCCTGGATACATATATTTGACCGGAGACCAACAAAACAGCGAAAATGTCTCTGAATTGGCAGATATTGTAAGAAAATGCAGTAGTTTTACAGTTCTCGTCTCCATACCTGCCAACCTTGGACAAGTGAAAACCGGGAGTTAGGGGAAAGTTTGTCATAACCTCGTCCCAACACCCCCCCCCCCCCCCCAAAAAAAAAAAAAAAAAAAAAAAAACGTTGCTCGCTTAAAATCTTGAGGTTTTAATGCAGAAATTGACTGAGCGAGTTCATTTCCAGGGAGATTTACGGTGAAAACCGGGAGATTTGACTCAAAACCGGGAGAGGCGTCTCGCCTCTGTCCAGTTGATCAATTACCGATAATTACCGATGGCGTGGGAGCCCTGTGGCCAATATCCAGCTCGCACCAAGCACATTAAAATTTGACACCGCGGTGACAAAAGGCTATTTATTGCCTTTCCTTCTCTCGTTGATTATCTCCTCGTGCTTCTCAACTTCGAACCATCAAACTTTAAAGATGTCAAAAAGAAGTCAAGAAGATAAAAGTCCCGACTGTAGTGATGTAAAAAAGCCGAATACCTGCTTTGGCAAACCGATCAACATGTCTGCCTGGATCGAAGAGAGCATGCCATCTTTCGTGCCGCCGGTTTGCAACAAACTCATGTAAGGTAGCATTCGTTAGTTTTTCAATATTATGCTCAAATTTAAAATGGCCAATTTTTCTACTGTTATGTTGTATTTGCCAGAAGTTTTAGTAATTTACTTATTGTGCCGTGTACCCCTCAATAACTTACAGTATATCGAGAAATCGTTAATTCTATTGATGGTTTGCAATCATTCCTTTGGGAATAAAATCACAAAAATGCGGCGGCCACGTTATGTTGGATGTACGTACAGAACAAATGGAGCAAATGAACTTTCTTTTGTTCTTTTCCATGAACATGGCCGCCAGTGACGTCACGTGCTTCGCTCTGGGGAATAGAAATCATTTCTACTTTATACAATAATTAAAATAATTGAAATTTTTCTGACCAGGTATTTTTAGGATCCCGAGGTCATCACTACCATCTTGAAGTACCCCTAGGGCTCTCTAACACATGTTCAAATGATAACATTAATTTATTCATGAACTCGTCAGAACTAAAGTATCAAGACAGGGGCAGATCCAGGAATTTCAGGAGGCCTTATTAGAGGAATGGGGGGTGGTGGGACCCAAAAATTGCACTTTTCTTTCAGCAAATACATGGGAAAATCTCCAGTTGATTAGCCAGGGGTAATATGTGAGATATGATTATTGTTCATAATTTTTTCTTTCTGCTCCAGTGGGTCCAGGCATCCCATAGACAACATTTTTTCCTCTCCAATAGCTGGGTCATGTGACCCAAATCCAATACAATCTGAGTAAAATCTTGAAAATTCAACTCACTACCATTTGCTTCAGGTTAGAAATTCTATGCTGAAACTTCAGTTTTTGACTAATATCAATTGGTTCTTTGTATTTCTGAAATGATTTTGTCAAAACATCTTGTTAAGAGGTAGGGGGTCACATGACCCAGTTAGGTTAGTGCAAGTGGCCTATTGGGTTATCATTCACTACTTCTACATGTCATGGACATGTAGATATGATTATCCTACCACTAACCAGTCAGTTTTCTCTCTAGTACCATCCCCACAGATAGGAAAACAGTACCAAACAAAATTCTTCCCAGAAACAGCACTGGGAGGTTTAAAGTTAAAACAAGAAAGGACTGAATATTGATGAAGTATTTTCTGTCATATTTTATTCAAGGTATGGTGCTGGTCAGTTAAAAGTCATGTTTGTTGGAGGGCCAAACCAGAGAAAAGATTATCATCTTGAAGAAGGGGAGGAGGTAACAGGATAACAGTAGAAAATTAAACTTTTCTTCTATGCTTTTATATTTTTTCTCCTTTACATTATATACACCTAATTCAAAGAAGGTTGCTTTGGGAATTGGTCTTTGGTCTTTTGAAACCCATTGTTTGGTGGTCACTCAAGTGAAGAAGTGCATTTGTTTCCTGCATTTCAACAACCAAAGCCCAAAGCAACCTTTATTGGATTTTTTATTTATTTTAAGCATTAGAGCACAACTTTCTATGACTTTATCGCCGCAATAGAGCACGCGTGGTGTTGGGTGAGACACAAGAACATTAACATTAAAATGTTTCGAGTGTCTCTCCCAACATCGCAAGTGCTCTATTTGCTGATAAAGTCATAGAAAGTTGTGCTCTAATGCTTTTATGATAGCGGAGGAGAACCATTACTTTATTGGTGTAATAGAGTATAGATTTGGACCAATCAGAGCATGCCTTATATCATAGCTATAATATAAAATGTAAATAAACTATATAGAATTAAACAAGTTCTATGTTACAGTTTTCTGTTTTTGCTTCATGCAGTTGTTTTTCCAGATTAAAGGAGACATGTGTCTCAAGGTTCTTGAAAAGGGCAAACCCAAGGACATCCCCATCAAGGAAGGAGAGGTACAGATACAACTGTAACAATTTCACTTGATTTTTTCTGTAACACCACTTATAGTGTAACATTGATAATGTAAGTGGGGGGGCGGGGGGCATCCCCCTGCCCCCACCTGTCTGCTGTTAAGTGACAAAGAAAAGAAATACTGTTCTGGAAATTTCCCCCCCCCCCCCCTAAAAAAAACAAGAAAAACTCAGATATGCTGTAGAGACAAATGACAAGCAAATGATCAATATAATGTTACTATATCAGCATAAGCTGACCGTATCCAATAAGCGCAGTATCAAATTTATGTTAATTAGTTCCCTGAATATCAACTCAAATATTGGCCCCATTTGTGACAGTATTATCATCACATAAATTGTAACTAAATGTTCATCCTTATTTAATATTGTCAACCTCTTTACAGATTTTCCTGCTTCCAAGCAGAATAAACCATTCACCACAGAGATATGAGGATACAGTTGGTTTGGTGGGTTCCATTGATTGATTAATGTTGTTTGAAAGTGCCTTGACTATACAATAAAAATGTAACTTGCATTGTGTTTGCCCCTACATGTATGACAGAATGTAAACAAAAGTTTTGTTCCATGGTGTAAAATTAAATAGTAATTTACCGAATTTTTATTTTCAGGTCATTGAAAGAGAAAGACTTCCAGATGAAACAGATGGATTAAGGTAGGCAATGCCCATAAACTACATTGTATTCCTCATACCACATCTTTATGACTGTATTGTTTTGAGACAGACAAGCTTAAACTTTAGGCAATCAATTTAAAGCATTTATATATATTTTTCTCGTGTTTAGATATTTTTGTGAGGATGGTGTGACCCCACTGTGGCAGAAATTCTTCCACTGTTATGATCTAGGCACTCAGCTAGGCCCAGTTATCAAGGAGTAAGTTGTATAAATAATTATGCTTATGTATCTGGAGCTGTGAATTCACACTGGTGAAACAACCCCATGCCAGTACCTTGCAATCGTGTTGTTGACATTCAGTAAATCAAGCAAGTGATGATGTGGGTATCATGAACAGCATTGATTTGTGGGTAATAACTGTGCGACTACGTCAACCGGGCCATCCGTAAAAAGTTTGTCATTCGGAGATTCAAACCATTTAAGGAAATTTAATACCTGCAATACGTTTGGCGATGAGTAATTAAGTGTTTTGAAGTTATTTCTGCTCATAACTTTAACAATTTTCGGAGAAAAGCAAACATTTCGATGTCTGAGATCTCAAGAAAGTCACAATCCTTTGTTCTGTACTCGCTTTCTGTTTGGCTAACTTCTTACAAAATGGCCCAGTTGACGTAGTTGCACAGTACGTTCGCGGGCACCATGGAAAAATGCATGTACACCAGAAAATGATCTTAAATGGAACCCATTTTTAGTGCCAGAGTACACGGTGTGGACTTGTACTCAGGCATCAGTGCTGTGCCCAAGTTTTGGCTTGGGCACCTGAAAACTGGTGTGTCCTGCCCAGGCACAGCCTAAGAAACATTTACCTGCTTGAGATTTTGAATTTTTCACACAATGTCAATCCTCAGGTACTTTGCATCAGAAGAATGCAAGACAGGAAAGCCAAGTAAGTGATGTAGTTGTACATTATTGTGCTAGTAACACTTGACATCTACCAACAAATCAATCAGCAACTAAGATGTGGCATGTGATTTCAGAAAAAAAATCCATCACCCCCACAGAAGGGGTCAAGATAATGAAACCCCCACCCCTCTGGAATTTCTAGTGAAAAACAGTGATTGTATGGGAAACTAAAGGCAATTTCTAAACCCTTCGATGGTGAAGGTATGGATTTTTTTCTGGAATCACACATTCTCACAGAAGAGGGGTCTAAAGGAAGGTAGATCCTAGCCCCCATTCTCATGTAAGGACCCAAGATTGCCAAGGGAATATTTCTGTAAGTGGTAGTTTTAAATTGCCATGTTTTCTCAGTCTAGCGTAAATGCCACTTTGACATGTCTCAACATGTCAAGTGCTGTACATTACCAGGATATGCTGCACAGTTTGATGTTCACGTCATGATTTTCCATCTCCACTTTGTTAATAGCAAAAGAGTCAGTCCCAGACTGCCCCATCAAAGTGGATGAGGAAACAGAGATGATGGAACCTTTTCCATTAAAACAGGTTGGTCAACAGAGATGTTAAGAATGACATATAATATCAGGTGGAGGTTACTAATAGTAATCAAACCTTGTCCCATCAAAGCCAAAAATGTCCAACCAACATTGTACGGAGGATAGACGGATAAAAAGAACATCCAGACCAATAAAATGACTTAGAATAAAATACTCCCTACCGGTAGCTACATTGCTCTAATGACATAATGGCAGACCAATTTATTTATGATTTTTGTTTAATTGTTATTTAAATTTCCTTTTTAGTGGCTAAAAGATAACAAAGATGACTACAAAACTGGAAGCAAGGCAATCTTTAGTAAGAGTGAATTCAAGGTTGGCATAAGTCATTAAGTTTTTTTTGTTTTAACCAGGCAACCAATAAATATTTCTTAGTTTAATTTTTTGCTTTCATTCTCTATTACCACCATCAATAATAATTATGAACATCTCTCAGGTATATGCCCATGGCTCTGGCAATGAAGAAGGTCATTGCGAGGGAGAGATGTGGTTGTGGCAGATGGTATGTCATGGTTTTCCTTGTTGTGACCACTCAAGTCTCACTTTAATATAATATACTATTCACTAGCTGAAGTTCCTGCAAAGCTTGGTTCTCAAGTGATAGCAGCATTGCTATAATTATTAGTGTTATGTTCCATGCAAGAACATGCCAGTTTCAATTTTTCTTCTATTGTTTTTGTACTACATGTATTAAGGCTTACCCTTTAGTTTCCAAACATAATGTTCTGCTAATGCATTTATGGTACTCATAGATGAGCATGTGTAATCACAGGGAGATAAAGCTGTGCTAATGACCCAAACATGACATGAAAATGATACAGAGTAATGAATTAGAGCCATGATCAAAGGACTCTTAAACCAGTAGTTTATTTGCAGGAAGGGGATGCAAAAATAGCTGTGGATGATGTGACTAGAGATTTGAAGAAGAATGATGTGATTATAATACCTGCTGGATCAAAGTGAGTCATAGTTTTGCATTTTCAAGATTCCAACCCATGTACCTTTTGTGATACCAACCACCCCATGTACCCCACCTTTTGTGATACCAACAGACCTCACACACCCCACCCCACCTTTTCTGATACATCATATTCTTCAAAGTGTGCCTCCATGGACCTTTGTTACAAAGTGTTTTTCTCATTCTCTGTAGATATAAAATCACAAGGGAAGATGATTCTCTGGGTTTGAGTGTTGCTGTTGATCCTCAGGCAAACAAGTGACCAATAGAACGGTAGACTGGAGCTATGTAGTTGTACTGTGTATATGTAGATAATAGGAAGACAATGAGCTCACATTATAAGACAGTACTGCATGACTTTTAAAGTGATGTAGACATCCTAAAAATCTAGCTAGCATGAACTACAACAGTTTGCCATTGTCAGCCAAAGAGGGGGCATTCACAAGAAAAATTCCTAGTCACCATGACACGACTACCAGTTTCTTTTGTTGTGCTGTTATGAACTGTCATAATTGTTTTAGAAAAATCCATACCCTTGATTACATACCGAGCCTTGATGTAATGGGCGTGGGTACTTTTGGTAAATTCCCTATGTTACTGTACATTTAATGCTGTACAATGAATGGTTAGAACTGCAGTGTATGAATGGTAAATGAATAAATGATCATTGCAGTTAAGAAGCAATCGAAGCAATCGCTATAAATGGAAGAACTGAAAAAAGATTTCAAGCTTTCAACAGGATTTGAACCCATGACCTCCACGATACCAGTGTTCTGGCTTCTATAGCTCAGTTGGTAGAGCGTCACACCAGTATTGTGGAGGTCATGGGTGCAAATCCTGTTGGTTATTATTCCATTTATAGCGATCGCTTAGATTGCTTCTTAACTGCAATGATCATTTTTATTCATTTACCACATTTAATGCTACCATGTATATACTTGTTTTGTGATACTTTTATTCCGTGCATTATAAATATACAAGGCTCCTGTACTGACTGTGATGCATATTATAATTCAGTTAACAAACAGCATTAAAGCTTATGCTTATGCTATCTGTGTTCACTTTGTATAAATAGGTAATAGAAAAGAAATAAAAATTATTTTTTTTAAATAGCAAACTATTTTAAAAAAATGTAGATGGTTCCAAGCATTTTTACAAATAAACTTATGTGCTTTGCAAATTTAAAATGAAGTAATGCACAAGGAATGCAAATCTTGAGTGGTGGGGAGCCAAATGGCTTAATATGTTCACATACAATTACACATTGTATTTTTAAATAGAAATTCCAGACGGATGGGGTCATACCCCTCCTTCCATGAGGGGGCCGGGTGTGGATTGATTTATGGAATTACACAGTTTCAAGAAGCCTGCCAATAATATTGTGTAAAAGGTTTTGTACTTCCTAAGGAATAACTAGTTCATCAAATCCAGTCTCTGAGTCAAATTCTCTACTGAAAGCCAGTTCTTCACAGTTACCTATCATTACTTCAGCTGTTGTAAATACTATCATGTTTCCCATGACATGTCCACCAAGCACCCTCCCATTCTTGTCCCCTAAAGAGACATGTAAGTGACCACCACCAGATAATGTCCCAACAAGGGACAGTATTTCAAACTGCTCTTTTAACTCCAGGATCTATAATAATAAACCAAAGCAATTTGAGGGAAAAGCCATCTGCGAGCACAAAATCATACTTAAATTTATAAGGACTGTTTATAAGGACTGTGTTATTAAAAACCCAGCTGCCTGTACAAAACAAGACAGGCTTGGTGAAGCACTAAAGTAAAATTCATTACCAGTAATAAGATAAAAATAATCCACATCTCCCCTGTGGAGGCCCAACCGTACCTACATAATGCGCCTCGCATTGCGGGGAATTAGCATTGGAAATCTAATGCCCTGCTATTCCCTCGGTAAGGGGATGCGGGGCTTTACACCGACTAGTGCATTTATATATTATTAATCAATATTGCGTGATAAAGGCCTATTGTGATTCAAATTGGAATTCTGGAAAAATGACCAATGTACTGTTTGGTCAACTTACTGGTAACGGTAGACTCGACTACAGGCTAGAATTCCAATTAATAAATTACAATAAAGCGACGAACTGAAAAGGAATTCTAGTCGGACCGGAGGTCCTCAGCATTGCTGGAGATGGTTTCCCTAGATTTCATTGCATTCAATTTGATTTAAGGTTCATTCGTCCTTTTCGTACTGAAACATTTTTGCCAAGTTTCCGCGAGTTCTTCTTCATTCTATGAGCATGTGACTTACATCATTTGGATCTCCTTTGCTGTCTCCCGTAGCGTTTGCTAGGCGAAGTGTCGCACTTCTCACACTCCCAACACAAGACATCACGAATGCAGCTTTTAAATCATTCTCATGGACGTATTTTCGTAAGCACTCGACAATTTCTTGGCCTGGTCTTAGTCTTAGCGCGTGGCAAGTCAATCTACTACCTTTGTTACGACAAAGTTTCTCTTTCCTGTCCGCCATGTTGGACGAGTAGAGAGTTGGGTAACAGAATATTTCAACAGGAAACCCAAAGCCTCTTAAAATAGTCTGCGCTAAAGAGGCACCAGTTACGTTCAACGAATAGAGATTGAGTGAGATTTTATGAGCACATTAATAACGGAACATATTTCAAGGATATAATAAAGCTGGAAAAATGTCCCTTGTTGTGTTGGGATGGGTTAGTCAGCTTAGCTGGCTCTCGGTTTTCGAGGAAGGTTCTCAGAGGAATTGTGTGCGCCTCGATTTTGAGTTAGCGCGTCCCTGGAATCTGTCTCGAAAAAACGACTCCTCTCGAAAACAAACCTTCCCCCAGGGTTAGATTTTGCAAGCGGGCAAATCTCGTGTGAAAACAGACCCATCTGAAACAACTGCAATCTTAAACTGTATTTATTTGCGAAGACATATTTACAATATGAAAAGATTTCAACTAGAGACTGCTAACTAGAGTAGCTACGAATGCGTTTTTCTCTTGTAGTAATTATTCAAAATATATTTCTATGAAAATTCACTTTTAGAAATAGCGTTGGCGTTAGTCATTAAAGATTTTACAAAACTTCTGGCAAAGATACAAACTTTGCCCTTGACATGATTTTTTTTTTCCCCTGAAATTTGGAAAATTTGAGATCTTGTCAACTTCTTTTGACTCTCATCTTTGAGAAACAGGGCGTTGCGGTTAGACGCCCTGCTTCCTCGGGAGACATAAACGTGGGACCAAAAAATATTTTCTAAAACAGCCAAGAATTTCTAAAGCAGCGCTGAGAACATATTAGATATCTCAATTCTTCAGTGGACAACATTTTCCCATTGCACTACATAGTATGTTGATCACGTACATGAATACTAGAAATATTTTCTCATTGCCTAGTTATCTAGATCACGTTGCACAAAACATGAATTTCTGAGTAACTAGATCATGGACCTAGAATAGTTTTACTAGGCATTTTTTTTTAATTGCAGCTTTGAGTTTTCGGATAGCTTGTTTCCTGGAAAATCAAATTACTCGAAGTTCCCCAGAGACAAGTAATCCGGCTGAACTGGTACACTACCATTACCGGTAGTCTCCAGGAATAACTATTTCGTAAGTTTCTTTTGCACAAGCTCCACGAGCCGATCGGAATATTTCTCCAGTACAGACTCAATGCGATCCTCTTCAGCGACCGCAGTAAGCACGCTGGCTTCAGATGCCCTTCGACTCATCCCAGTCGCGGGCTCATTTCGTAAAGTGCTCAGGTTCCCAGTGGAGAAGCTAAAGTTACTGGTCAGCGGGCGCGCATTGAAGGCAGGCGCGGTGGGTTCTCGGCGTACAGGTACGCTGTATTTGCGTTCGTTCCGACAACGATAGATCTGTTCTTCCATGGCCGAGAAAGTCGCCGAGAGGAGAGATAACACGTCTTCTGTCTGTTCGGATTTTTCCTCCTCAAGCGCCTGATGAGAAATATACATCCGAATAATGAGTCGGAACATCGAGACTGTTTAAATATTGTTTAATACTTTTGATAGTCCGGCGGATTAGCGTAAAAATTGCGCACTTTTGGCTAAAGACACCAAACTTTGCATGTCAATAGTTTTTAGTAGTTTATTGAAGATAAGATATGGAGGCACGCTAAATTTTTTTCGTAGCGAAAGCTAGAACAGTTTTAATGTGAACCATTGTTTTTCCATTGGCATCCATCTTTGAATCCTTTGTTATTCATGAGCTCTGCGGCACTTTGTGAAATCTTCTATCGTCCGTGTTTATAGAGTATAGCACAGTACTAGGTAGAAAATATCATGTGAAAGTTTCAGAGACAAGCTTCTTTTTACATATTCGACACATGGTACCAATTATCTTGATATTTTTTAGAATTTGTTGGTCATTCTTGAAACATTTTATCAAATCTCAGTCAGGCTATTGTTTTACAATATAAATTATAAACATTCCCAATAACTGGTCGTGACATTTAATAATCACCCAAAACTCTAAGGAGACGTTCAACCGAAGTCAGTCAAACCAATCCATAGTTCAGAATTAGCAAATGTTGAGCTGCTATGGCTGTGCAGTCTAGAGAACAACTTGAAAGTTCGCTAAGCTAAGTTCTAAACCTCATTTGAATAACAAAGCATTCAAAATGGCTGCTATTGAGCTAAACAATAGTTCACTCTAAAACCTCCCTAGCTTTCGCTACGAAAGAATTCTAGCGTGCCTCCATATCTACGATTTAAAAATACATTGAAAACTATCACCTGGCAAAAAATTGGAGCTTTAGCCTAAAATGCGCAATTTCCTCGAAAATTTGCTCTAATCCGCGGACTATGAGGCAAGATTGCTATATGGATTCTCAATCAATTATTGAAAAAATAGATAATATAGGTACCAAGTGTTCTATCTCAGCTAGATTTCTCTTTTTGTTGCAATAATCTCATAGATTCATCTTTTATCTAGTTTTTCTTTTAAATTTTCCGTTTATTTAAAACATTCCTCTTTTGCTTTCCCTTTTTCTATATTTCAACTAGACTAGCTTTGCTATTTGCAGGGTATCCTATGTAATCTGGCTTTTGTTTTTTTTTAGTAATAAATTGATTAATTGATTGAAAAGTGTTCGCGGTCCACACTCAAATGCAAATAGCGATGAAATATTCAGTCTCGTACAGCTCACCTTGGTATGTAGATCCGTGACGCTTTGGAAGGCTTGTACAAGTTGATCAACGGCTGCCTCACACGCCGCACGGTCCAAAGGTCCTCTAATGTCAGCTGCATCTAAAGGAACAAATGCAATATTATAACAGTGCAGTATTAATCTTGGCGGCCTCGGGTGGCCATTAGTCATGTAACACCATATTGATGCAGGTAACACACGATAAAGCAAAAGATTTATTGAGTGATTCTACATGCATTTGAGCGGGAAGTTTGGATAAGCATCGTTGGACTTGTCCAAGCAAATTGTCTCTGACAATGTATAATCCATTCTCGGAAACCCAGGGAGTTTTTTGCGTGTGTAACGTTTCACTCAAGAAATTTCTTTGATGTGTATTACCAACATCCGTCGGAACAAAATCAGAAACATTATACGAGAAACAATCGTTGGCACGTACGCCCATTTTCGTTATATGGTTCAACTTGTCATTCAGAAAGGTGTGCCCAATCGCCGGACGATGTGCCTCCCGATTCAACGAAGTGGTCAAACTACTAACTCTAATCAATTCTAGTCCCCTCACCTCTGTCTTTACCTATAGGGGACTTCCTTGCTGATGCTGGTGGCGAGCTATCCACTCTGGTATCTCCTTCAGTGCCCCCTACAGGGAAACTCATTGGCTCCGGTGGTGGTGAGGCGATTGCCGCAGATAACTCCGCCGATAAACCACTAACATCTGGAGGCGCCCAGGAACTACTCGATGTTGACCTCTGTTTGCTAACGCGATCACGAGGTAAACCTGTCGCATTGTCTTTCATCGGTGATGACTCTCTGACATTAACCGGTGACTGCCTTTCACCGAGTGCTTTTCTGTTTACCAAATCAGTTTCTATTTTCATATCTGGTGATAGGAGTTTGCGCTCTAAATAAAAAGGCTCTGAAGGTGGTTCTGAATCCTTATTTAATATTTGCTCTTTTTGGTCAATAGCCACCTTATTAACTCCCTTGACAGGAGATCGCACTTTCTCCTTCTCCTTCTCCTCCTGTTCGTGTTCGACTTCCTCGGGTATATCGTCCGTCGTCACAACACGCGTTGGAGGTATCCCCATATCAAGAATTCCTCCGACTTTTGAAGGTTTCAATCGTTGATCTAAATCACCTAGAGATTTAGATTTTGCCTTTCTGTCCTCCAAAGATGTACGCCCCTTTTTATCCCGTAACTGTGCTTTGTCAGCCTTTTTTGACTGCGTCGATTCAGACGTTTTCACAGTACTAACAAACGGCATAGACTTGCGATCCTCTTTCTTTTCTTTAGACTTTGAGAACCCCCCAAATCCGAGAGATTTTCGCCATGATGATTTAGTATGCGAGGTTAAGGAACTACTAGAGTCTCTCTTCTCCAATTTCCAACAACAAAAGGTTCCTTCTTGGATTTTTCTTTTTCTTTCTCCTTTTCTTCCTTTCCTTGTGCTTGTCTTTCTTGGTAGTTTCTTTCTCCTTCGGTGATTCCTCTTTTTTTCCTTCATTACTGTCTTTTCGCGGAGCAACATCTTGACCTGTTTCTGATTTTCTCTTATTCGCCGGAACGTCTTGATCTGCTTCGGGTTTTGTTTTATTCACAGGTGATGACTTAGTCCCATTAAGTAAAGTTGCCAGGTTCGCTCTGGGACGTTCTGGACTGGCGGTCCTTTTTGCCACATCGCTGCGAAGCACCCACACATTATCGTCCTTTTCGGGCACTAGTTGCTCAGTGTCCCGTGGAGGCTGTGACGTCACCGGTTGTGAAACGTCACGTTCAGGTCGCAAAGAATCACGGGTAACAGTTAACGTGACAATGTCACCTGGCGTTACATGTTGGCCATTGGTTGTTTGGGGAGCTCGTGGTATGAGCGGCTGCGTGACGTCCTGCGTGACGACCTCCGGTGCAACTGAGGGTACGCCAACAGGAATAGGATCGACCTGTGAACGAAGAATACCGGATAGTTATGAAAAGTTACAAAAGATAAACAAAAGGATTACTGAGCTGAGGATCCCTGTTACCCACGGAAATCCCGCATTGCCCCCGCGACTACCCAAACATTTTTGTGAATTTTACGACAGGAATTCCTGTTTGTCCACCCTGGAAAAAGCGTATTTTCTGATAACAGGCAATTAAATCGCGCAGACAGCCACTGAGTTAGATACCTGTACTTTACTGGACGATGGTCCCGGGTCACTGCCTGGTGTCACTTCCGGTTTCATATATGGCGAAACGTTCGGTGAAACGTGATCTTTTGAAGCTAGAACGTCCAAAGGTGTTAAACTAGAAGAATGCTCTGTTGCTGACTCGCCATTAGACTTTGGAGATACACCAGACGACGAAATCATTTCTTCTTCTTTTGGAGACACATTTGGAGAATCTTTATCATTTGTAGTATTCGGCAGTGACTGTCGAATACCTGGGTTTAGGTCTAGTTTCGGCACTGGTGAAAGTGTTTTCGCACGTTCTTGAGTACCGGTACTAGAGTCCGAATCTGTATTCTTGGGTCTTGCTTCTAGTAGTTCATCAGCATCGCTGCTACCTGACGAAGCAGACGAAGGTCGTGGAGTGAGCGGCATTAGAGTGATATTCATGGAGGATGTTAAAGGGGATAGCTGACCGGATCTTGGGGAACTAGGGGCTTTACGGAGAATCTCGTCCTTTGCTTTCCACCCAAGCTGAAACAACAGAAAATAAATCGTCCATAAGCTTAAGCTACAACTAAACTAGCGCAAGTGTAGCGCGCAACATTTGTGTCCTGCATGTTTCCCCATGTGGAGGAAATATCGCACGCGTGTCTCGAAACACAAAATGTTTCTTGTCTGGCGAAGAAACATTTTTGTGTCCAGGCTACAAAATTTGTCGTGCGTAACATTGTTTCTCGCGTGGCTTTATTGTAAAACATGAAGGAAACGTGTCCGGCTACAATGTTGCGCGCTACTTATGTCCTAGTTTAGCCAGGGCTCTAGTGAGAGCTTCTGCCTTTACTATCAATTACACCAACATTTCTTCTTGCAGCCTGAAATAAGTTAAACCCCGCCAAGAGACGTATGTCGTACTTACAGCTTCTAACCGTTTCCGAGTCGCCTCCACAGCTCGCGCCATTTCTTCCTTGCGCTTTTTAATTTGCTGCTTATGCTGCAACACAAGAAAATAGCGAAACACATTTAAAACTCTAAAAATCATGTAGAGCCGTAGCAGTGCAACACGTCTGGTTTAACCCCGAGCAAGCTCGAGAGGGGGACCTAATGAGTCAGCAAGAGTGAGGGCGGGTGGGGTGAACTCCACTGGATCCGACATCCGACTGCTAATTCTACCAAGTCATTATTTACATCCAGGTAGATGAGATGTGCACTCGCCGCAGTAGAACAGTGCACATATCCTTAGCCTTAGATCCGCCACCGAACTGCTCAATTCGAGTGTAGACGCCAAGTGACAACTTAAAATACATTATTCAAATGCCAATGAGCCATTATGAGGGATCATGAATATTCAACAAGTTTGAATAGTGTGATGTTCTTGTGAAGCCATAATGTTGGTCGAGTGAAGTTTGTTGTTGTTGTAAAATAAAGTAAAATTTCATGTCTTCTATTTCCAGTGAAGTACTAATATCAAAGGGACTTTACAGGCTGGTTGTCAGGTACCTCCTCTATTTCTGCAGCGCGTGCCTTTTCCGCACTCTCCTCTGCTAAAGTTCCGAGTCCATTCAGGACGCCATTGCTGAAACAAAAAGACGCATATTAACACGTTAGGACATCTTTTTAAGCAAAATGGCAGCAAGCAAAAACATTGTGTATGTATGATGTATGTATGTATATTACGCGATCTTTTGTTGTTTGTCGCAAAGAAAGGAGGTACTAGCATCAACATTGGTGCATAGAAGATAAAAGATAGAGTAGCAGATTTCGTATGACGTGTCGCGGACACGGCACGGACGAACCTGGTCTGCTGTTGATACAGAATGAAATCACGTGTCACGGCACGGTCACGGTCGCGGCGCGGCACAAGTTTTCACAGTCATACGAAATCTGCTCTATCTGTGTTTTGAAATTTAATTATTATCTTGTGAAATTTATGGTTTCCAGCCATTTCGATTACTGGAAAGAGAGGCCTTGTGAGCGACAACAGGAGGAAATCTGGGTCATGGGTCATACACCAATGAGGGGCAATTACTGACAGTTCCGGCATACCACCTCACCGTAAGCTTGTCTGATGAGACCTCGACAAGAACCGTGCTGAGATGCTGTGCCGTGGTCCAATGATCAGCAATCCTTGTCCGTTAGACGGTGGCTGTGACGTCACTTCCGGAGCGTTCTCCACTTCCGGTGTATCCTTTGGTGAAGGTACAGAACCAAGGCCCTCGAAGTACTTCCGGCAAACTTCGTCATCGTCTTCATCCGGGGTCTCTGGTTTGGATGGCGTGTCTTCGGTGACGTCATCAACCTTGCTATCATTCTGGAGTTGCTCGTCGCCATCATCACTCTCGCCTGAAGATTCATCTGGTGATTTGTTAAGTAACAGTGTAAGCGCGTGGATTTTGTGGAACCGAAAGCGAAGGAAAACGTCATTGCTACCCTCTACAATCGTTAGCTTTTAATTTTTTGTCCGTAATGTAGACAATTCAAAAGATTACGTTCGCTTGAGTGCCAGTTGGGGAAACAAACCACAGGACCCCCGCTCAAGCGGAAAAGGTCTATTCAGGTTTGAAAGAAAGCTCCTACGTCATCAGAATGGAATGTTCCAGGTCGTTGCTCAGACGTCTCTTATCTCGCACAGGGAACCCAAGGAACGGCGCGATTAAGGACGACTGTTCACTCGGGTTACCAATAATGGTGGTACCAGGGTAGGTGGGTTTTCGTTGTGATTTGTGACAATATTTTGAAAGTGAGCAATAGCTTAAATTGCGTCACAGAGTAATTTTAGGTAAAAAAAAAGTCTGCTTTCGCATGGCCGCCATCTTGGATTTGGTGACACAAAATCGAGGGTGGGGTGGTGAGGGAAAGAAAGAGGTTCTTTCTTTCCCGCCCCCTCAATTTGTCATTTTTTGTCAAACTCGAACTTTGCCTAAAATTGAGTTTTGTCCCGACTTCTAATGATGAAACAGCTTACCAGATTTCTTTCTTTTCTTGACGATGCATTTATCTTTTTCATCATCCTGTTGCAAAAAAAAGAAGGATAGCTACCTTCGTAAAGAAGTCGGCATATTTTTATTAGTGAAATCATTGCATTTTTACCGCAATTTCCATCATTCTGCGAACTCTACGCGAACAAACAAACCGAAGAGCTACTGTAGGCTCCAAAACCAAATTTTCCACCAAAAGAAGCAAACGAAACTTAGAAAAAATCCAAGCGTCTGTCTTAAAAGGTTTGACGGGCGCAAGCTCAAACGCAGTTTCGCGTTTGGAAATGTAATGTGGGAGCTCGCAGAATTATGAAAATCACAGCAAGCGGCCAATCACAAGCAAAACGGAGAAGCGATAACGTCATACCTCCCCTTGATCACCTTCTACAGATCGCCTCTGGACTTTCTGCGCAGCCGTGACCTGAAATGATCTACCAAAGAAAAGGGAAATAAGAATTCACAATTCCACAGCACGTCTCAGCAGGTTCTAGAGTTCATGGTTGCTTTATACGGGTATTTTATTGAGCTTTTGGACTGAAAGTCCATATTTTGGCAGGTTGCAGCCATTTAGCCAATAGCAGAGCGTGTATTTCTTTATCAACCAGCTTGTTGTTAACCTTTTATCGTGACCCCTTAACACTACAACAGAGCCTCGTTTCCATGCGCTTTAACAATCAAAGAGGACGTAGTGCCAGATTTATTTAACAGGCTTTTACTATATTTATATTTAGAAGTGCAAGAATATTTCTCGGTTTATTTTACACAGCATGCCGCAGTGGGATTGTAAAGTGCTTGTGGCTTAGTTTAGCGACGGTCTCTAAGGGACTATAGCATTTTAAGCAAGGTTAAATGTGCACTAAACAAGTTTATTGTTTATAGATTTAGCGTTTCCAGTTACCTTGAAATAAATTTTTCAATTTTATCAGGAAGGACGTCCAGATTTTGGTGATTATTCCTGTCATGTTTATGCAGAGGGCGCAAATTGCCGATGTGTTGAACGCCCCTTTTCACAAGTTGAAGGCGATGCCATAACTGATGGCCGCCAGAGGAGCTTAGCGACTCGTAATGGCGCGTAATTTCTCGTACCCCAGGGAAACCACAGACTCTGTTAATATACATATAATGGTAGGGTTAGGCGTGGGAACATATCTTATCAAGGAAGAAATGGAGCAAGACGCTAAAAATTATAACTAATTATACGAATATTCCGAACAACCCACAACGGAATGCATCCTCGCGCGCCAAGTCCTCCCCTCTCCTCCTCCAAGGAAAAGAGGAGGCGGAGGGGGAGGACCCGGGCGTGCGAGGACGCAAGGAATGTCACACACCACACTTCACCCTGAGGCGAGTGTGTAACAAAGAATATACTAGTTTCAAGTGGAATATTCCATGGTTTCCGTCAAGAAAGCATTCATACTACGCTAAAGAAAATGCAGGCCGCAATTTTGGCGAAAGATTTTTTGCATACGATTAGCAGGGACGTGTAGTTGAATTCTGCCAAGGAGAACTCCTGCTGACCGATGTTCCATTTTCTGTGGCATCGTATGATCTGCTTACTGACATTGAAAGAGGATGCTTCAGCTATTTCATGCTTTACGCCGTCCACTTTTGTAATTCCCTGCCATACAAAGGATCGACCCTTCTTCATGTAGAAGTGCTTTCCGCACACACCTACTTGAAAACACCCCTGATTTCGGCAGATAGGACATATGTGATAGAGAGCAAGCAAAACTCCTGTGCAGTTTTCGCACATCAATTATCCCAACTGTCCTGGAGACACCGACTGCTTACTTTTATGTTTGTTGACTATAGTAAAATCTAGCCTCTTCCGCAAGCATTTCTCTTCATTTTATGGTCTCTTTTTGGTCTCTCCCGTGGTTTTCCTGTGGCAGAATCACAGGAGAGCGGACTAGAGAGGAGCTATAAAACCACCGGAGTGGAACCGGAAGAGAAAAGGAAATTGTACATCCAGCTCCTTTGACTTACACCACAGGGAGACCAAATCCGAAAACAGAGAACAGAGCGAGCAAACGAAAACAAGATGCGGAAGAGACTAGATATAAAGAACAATTTTAAAACAAGTTTATTCATTCATACTTTGAAATTTTCCTTTTAGATTATAGCTAGTTTTAGAAGTTTAAGCGTTTAGGTAAAAATACTTTTATTATCATTTACGTATAACTTTATATACTTTTATAACTCTTTTTATGAAAGCAATTTGTTAAACATTTAGTTATGAGTTCTACAAAAATATTTAACCCTCTGGTTTATTCTAAGAAATATAAATTTCCCTTACCATATACATGTATCTTTAAATTTCTCATCTCGAAGTTTAATCTCATTTTCTGTTTTTTTACCAAAAAACAGAATAGCCAAATTTGCGCATCATGGTGCATCATGGGTAATCAAGGCAAGGTGGGGGAATAATTCAAAATCGAAGGAGAAACGGAAACAGAAAACGTCACTCAAAAGTCTAAATCCTAAATTTCGCCAATCCAGACTTCGGGTTTCAAGTCCGTGTTAAACATTCCAAATCGGTTTTACTGTGCGACTACGTCAACCGGGCCATCCCGTAAAAAGTTTGTCATTCAGAGATTCAAACCATTTTAAGCAAATTTAATACCTACAAAACATCTGACGATGAGTAATTAAGTGTTTTGAAGTTATTTCTGTTCATAATTTCCACAATTTTTACGAGAAAAGCGATATTTCGGTGTCTCAGATCTCAAGAAAGTCGAGATCCTTTGTTCTGTACTCGCTTTCTAATTGGCTAACTTCTTACAAAATGGCCCGGTTGACGTAGTCGCACAGTAAGTCCATAGCTATTTCTGTGTTTATATTTCTACAAACATTTGTCAAACATTTTCTCTATTTACTTTATGAATTATAGTGAGGTTTCCAGGCTTGCTTTCCCCCTACCAATCTGAACAGTCCAGTTTCGAATTCTACTCTACCGTTGAATAGGCATCAACGGCGCATACATACAGTGGGAGCCTCAATTTCAAGCCGGAAAAATGGTGAATACCAACGAGTAAAAAAGTTCCCTCAAGTTTGTCTATTGTTTCAATTCATGCTTCATAAGTTTCTCGTCTGTATTCACAACTTTTCGGCTTCGAATTGAGGCTCCTGCTGTATTTATGTGCCATCGATGCCTTTTCAACGGTAGAATTCGCCTAGATCCGTCATATATGGTACACTTTAGTGTCCTTTCTGCAGAAACCCATCCATGGGGAAAGCTGAATTTCCTATGGTAGAAGAAAGGAAAGTGTTCCGATTTCCCATGGCTATCCATGTAAATACCGAGCACCTCCCATGCGTGTGCCTTGGGAAATTCAGCTTTTCCCATGGATGGGTTTCTGCAGAAATTTCCTGTGAAACATTGCTGCGAGTTTCATATCGTGAGGGACTGCGTACGAATCCCTTAATATAACGATAGTCAAAACAAGACCCATTTAGTAAGAAAGAGCACATCGACCTGTGCAAAATCCGAAAATTTGATGTTAATTGGGTCAATACTTCCCTGCTAGCAGAGGCCACTTCTTAAAGTGGCCTCTGCACACAAATATCACAACCTCGTCCAGGATCGTGGACGTACTTGACTGGTTTGGCTGGTTTTACAAGAATGGCCTCAGTGTTTTTGCTTCAAAGCAGTGTGCGCTTTCACGAGTGATTTCTTGTTCAATGAACGACACAACATTTTGCTCAAATGTCTATAGAAAATAAAACGATCCCCAGCGAATTGACAAAGGCAAAGTTTAGAATGAGTATCGAGCAGCGTTTAAGGCCGCAAAAAGTGATTTTGTGTAAGTCGTAGAGCAGATAAATAGACATTTTCTTGCTCGCCCACAAACTTGATCAACCAGTTTCTCCAAGCTCACGCCATTTTCTCACACATGCGCGACAGAGAAATGACATTTGTGTGCAGAGGCTACTTTTGCGTAGTTGAAAAACACAAGAAATTTAAAGTAAAAGAAAATGCACTGGGAGATAAAAAGTAGCCTCTGCTCGCAGGGAAGGTCAATACTGACAAAGATATAGCAATTCAAAAACTCCAAAATGTAATAAGAAACGTACGGCGTGCGGACATTTCTGTCGATTTTGTCGGGACGCCATACGTTTCTAATTAAATTTTTTGAGTTTTGAAATAGTTGTATCTGGGTCAGAATTGATTCGATTAACACCAAATTTTCGGATTTTACACAAATCGATGTAGTTTTTCTTACTATGTGGGTCTTGTTTTGACTATCGTAATATCAAGGGATTCGTACGCAGTCCCTCACGATATGAAACTCGGCAATGGGAGATACTTATGCGGAGGACACTATAGTGTACCATATATGAAGTATCTACCAGAATTCGAAATTTCCGCCATCTTGCCCTGATTACCCAGAATGCATCACTGAGAGCGCGAGCTCTCGGTTTAAAGCGGGACTGTCACGGTACGCATGTGCAAATTTTGATCACTTTGGTCCGGGCCGGGCGATTTTTTATTTACGCCCACTTCATGGCACTTAGAAATTTTAAGGCAAGTTATGAGAAAAAAGGAAAAAGTATCATGGTGGTGCGAACCCTCAACCCTGTGCAAATTACCTATTCATAACCCAACATCTTACACATGAGCTACGAGAGAGTTCGCAGGTCAACATGCTCCTTTTGATTCACTCGTAGAACGAGAATATGTGAATCATAATGAATATTTATACTAGCTAGCCGCCATCTTGAAGTGGGCGTAAAAAATAAATTCGCCCGGGCCGGAACGATGGCTGTGAAAGGGAGGATTTACGCTGGTAGAATCCGTTCAAATCTTGTTGTTTCGGGGTCCATCTACCTTAATTCTTAACGGGTATTCTCTCCTGAGATCTCCTTAGTATCGTGACCAAATTTTGGAGTCGATGCAATATTGTTTGTCGTTTTAAATTGAATGAGACTCGAGCGTCATTTTCACTGATGGCTGTCCAACAAGAAAGGCCTAATCGAGGTCGTCCTACGCCAAAATGGATTGGGAACACAATAAAAGCAGGATCTGGATATCGAAAAGGGTCCACGAGACATGGAAATTGTTCAAGGGCTACGGTATCTTCACCTCAGACAACGATTTTGCAGCTCATTTGCCTAAAAACCCCTAAAAACTTACCATAATGTCGCCTCCTGACGAATGAACTCCAAATTATGTTTTCCCTGAGGCGACGTCGCGCGGGGCGTGGGTACTTTCCCGCGAAAACGAAGTGTCCCGTGATTGGTTATTTAAACAGGGAATCTCCGTTTTGAATAATAGTTATGGGATCGGCGGTCTTTGCTCGAGCATGCGCGTACCGTGACAGTCCCGCTTTAAGAACGTGCTAATGTAATGAAGTCATAGTATATTAGCAACACCATAGTTAGAAATATCAGAGCCACGAAGCCAAATTTCTTTCCGTGTATTCGAGAAATCCCGCCCTTTTGCTTTTGAATGAAAAACTCAACGCTCTTGCCAAATATATCTTCAACAGTAATTTTCACATCGTTCCTAGATACGGTCGTAAAGCCAATTTTAGTGGAGTTTTGTCGCTGTAGTTTATTGTCATTTTTGTAGCCCATTTGAGGTGGGTTTTCAACACGTAAGGAAATTTCCCGAGAGGGGACATCTGTTTCTGATTTAGCGACGGAGTTTATGATATCGGTTTCCAATTGGACGGGATAGAACACGTCACTGCTACGATTTTTCTTTAAATTTGTCTCAGCGAAAGAAACAGTGGGACAAGGGATACAGTCAGGTGACAACGAAGTGTCCCTTTTTCCCGTACTCTTATCGAAAAGGAACCTGAACGGGTACTTTTTTAGAGCTTCTAACTCTGGGTCCGACCACTCGGGACTTGAATGCCTAGGAACGGTTAAAGGGACACTTTTTGTTGGATTTGGGGCATCATTACGGAAAGTCTCTAAAGAACCGCCACTAGGCCCTTTTTTATGACGCGCGCCTTGCGCCTTATCTATAATGCGCCTTGCTGTAAGAGGGCCCATTTCTGACCTGGCCGTGTCTGAGTCGGTGTTGTCCTGAGAGGGTGGTAAATAAATAATACTCTCTTTTTCGTCTTCCTTGAATTCTTCAGCCTCCTCAAACTTCAGTTCCTCTGTCTGGATGACCATGAGGTTGTCACGTGTACCTTGGGGTTGTCGGGTATAAAGGTCGCTACCACGTGACACTGACACGTTCACGGGACCTTGGCCAGTCTGAAACGCAAAGAGAAAAAGAAGACTTTTCTTAAGGTGGCTCGCGCATGTTTTTCAGGTAGGAAACACACTATGTATTTCCGAAGAAACCTTGAAAGCTGCCATTCTTACCTTCTGAAACTCCAGGTCGTCCTCCGTCAAGGCTTCGAATTGCGCTCTATATTCCGCTGAAAATAAATCGTCGTCCTCCTAACAAAATATGAAGCTTATTTTCAGTCATCAAGACAACGTTTCTCTCCGAGAAGTTATCAAAAGGCACATAGCAATAAACATAACGTACAAGATACTGAGAAATATATAGCTTAGACTTACCCCTCTTGTCAATGAACACTTTCTCTCAAGTGGCTACAATAATGTGGGAAAACAAACTTTACTATAACAACAAGTACAAAAACAAAGCATATCATAAATAGTGATCGTCAGCATTAGAGCGGATTTCAGACGAGTCTTAAACCCAAATGCATAGTAAATTAATACACTTAGCCAATCAGAAATGACACAAATTCACAGGGCTGGAAATGAACTTTTTTTCTTAGTCGCTAGCTGGCGACCAAGTGCAAGAAACTGGTAGCCTGAATAAAACTTAAGGTGTCATCAAGCTTGAAAAGAGCACCAAAATATTCAGTCGCCTAAGTTGAAATTTTAAGTCGCCTAGCCGTGATTTCTGGTCGCTACTTCCAGTCCTGGTTACCAATCAGGAGACGATGTACGACTGACGTCTAGTCGTGACCCAGGACAAAACGAGAGCCTTTTCTGTGTTTGGACTTTTGGACCAAATCCACCAAACAGAAACACAACTCCTTGGCGATAGAAATAAGTACGTACGCTGTTGGATAGAACGTCTACTTGTTCTTGCAATGATTCTGGGATGAACGCCTTTCGCTCTAAAATGGTATGTTTTAAATTAGTTTACATACACCCCGTAAAGGATCGGAAAATTCCTTTAAAAAATCAACGATATGCTATCGATCAACGTGAATATATAACATTCTGATGAAGAATCAAAGTGGATCCCCTACCTGATGGTGGCCCGTCAAGGGACAGAGAGCTCGGACGATTGGGGCTGACCTCGCTAGCAACACGGAGGTCCACATGATTTACTCTCTACAAGATTAAGATGAAATAGTACTCAACACGAGTAGCAACAATAGCCGTCTATTATGTGGGTCAGTAACTTGTTAAAGCGTGGAATATGAAGTGGGTTGGAGTCTCGTCTAGTAAATTGTTACAGCGTGGAATATGAGGGGGGTTGGAGTCTCGTCTAGTAAATTGTTACAGCGTGGAATATGAAGTGGGTTGGAGTCTCGTCTAGTAAATTGTTAAAGCGTGGAATATGAGGGGGGTTGGAGTTTACCTGCGCCCATCGGCCACTTGGTTGTGAAGGACCTCCAGCATTGTTTTCTGGCGACAAGGAGTCGGCCCCTGTCTCGGCGATAATCTGGAACGAACGTCAAACTTTTATCATGTCGTTCTGTCGCCCCCCAAGACCATGGTTTGACGAGGCGATCTGGAATACCCAGCTGTCAATTACAGTCCAATACGCTGGCTGCGCGTAAGGCTTCTTGTTATCCTAAACGTTTACGCTGGCGGGTCGATTACCTCTTCATTCAAGCACTCACTTTGCCCACTGAACTCCACCATTTTCCGGCTTGGACTTTGATTGACAGCTGATTACTCTAAATCGCCCAAAAAACTGAAAATGACGCGACCGCGTATAGTAATATTTGATGCGAGTTTGTCGTCGAGTCCCCGTGCACCCAAACACAACATGATGGGCGAGGCAGCGACAGAAAAGGAATTGTCCCCAAAGAGCAGAAAGGGGAAGGGTGAGGGAAGGCGGAGTAGCAGTGACAACATGTCATCTGGAAACATTCATTTGAGTTCAAACTGTAACTTATTAGTTACCTGTTTCTTGGCCCAGGAAGGTAGTTGTCCAACACTGAATCTGTAATCTGCTACAGGCGAACTACCCGCTAAGACAAATATGTATTATTAGGATATGTCATCACATTGCCACGGAGATGGTGAAATAAATTAATCTACCTTGAAGAGAATTGTCTTCGCCGCCAACTGAAGAGTTTGATACCTTGTAGGTCCCTCTTCTAAACAGATAATAAGATTACTCTTCTTAGGGGCACATCATTATATAGCCGGGGTAGGGTACAATTTTTATCATTCAATAGTTGATAATATTTATTAGTGTGAGAAATAAAATTGAATTGAATTGATTTAGAGGCAACCTCAGGTATTTCAAATGGCTTGCATTTTTGGTTTCGCGCAGGCCATATCATAGCCGTCAACTTTCATGTAGAAACATACTGGCTCCAGATTCAAGAGTTGTGGTTTATTCTGACATACTCGCGAAGATGTCCCTTGCAAAGCTCAGAGGAATTGTCGTATCTTACCTTAAGGGTGTGGCAGGCTGAGGTTCCTTGGGAAGCTCCTGTCCCATATCTGACAAACGTTCCTCCATATTCTGAGGTAAAAGAGCCGGTTATCAGTAGTATTATCCTAGGGTGTTTATATCTCACATCTGTTAACATATCATGATTTCTACATTGTGGACAGAGCAGACTTCGAGTCCCAATAAGCCTATTTCATCGACCTTAGGGGCGACTTGCACTATACGATTTTCGTCTAAGTCAGTCGTATGCGACTTGATCGCGTCATGTATACGGCATGACTTTGTTCTGCGTGACGGCATGACGCGTACAACGCACCCACATCGCTGAATTACGTGACCTTAGCCATATATGGCTTTTAGCCATATATAGCTAAAAAATGTTTCATGTTTCAAAATCCCACGACATTTTCGGAATCGCACGCGATTGTCGTAGGTGTGCTGTGGGCTTGACTTTGACGCTACTATTCGACTTGCAGGCACGGCGCAGGCATGTCGCATCCGACAGATTTACGGCGACAATCGTACAGTGTTAGTCGACCTTTTGAGGGTCTTACAATAGAACGAGGAAACATCCTGCCACGCGCGACAAAACCATGCGTGAACGTGAAACGTTAGAGTTTTGACAGCTGAACTTCAACGGAGTGATTTCTTACCTGGACAAAAGTAGTAGGTAGTTTCCACAAAAAGATGCACCTGATAAAAGTAATAAATTCAACGCCTTGTTTTCTGAAATTGGCCATCTACCCGAAGAACAATAAAAGTGTACAGCTTGGGTAAAATACAAGTGGCGATCTACTTTTTATAGCTTACTAATGTACTTACCCGTCGCCCGAAACAGAGATCAGACGTTTGAGGTCATTTGTAAATTTTATTCCAGTCACGATCTCTGTAATGAAAAGATAATTGGCCAATCGGAGTGCAAAGAGGCAGCCATAAAAAAATAACGCAACTATTGTAATAAAGTCAGTATCAATCCTTCTAGTAGTAGTATTTACCTGAGTGGCCAATCATACTAGCTGCACATTCCCCAGATTCAAACTCTAACACGGAAAGCGTCTTGTTCGAGCAACTTGTGGCGACATAGAAACCAGAGTTGTCCATGATGATCTGCATTAGAATGAAAACTGTACTGATGAGCATAAACTTTAATATTGCCGCGTGTATTCGTCTTCAAGAAGCGTAAAAGCTGTCATCTATCCTGTTTGCAGCGTAGCCTTTTGCTTTAGTAGCCTGATTCTCATCCGCTGCGGTAGAGTTCGTTGACACTTCCTATCTTTGCGTCTGATCAAGGTCACGGAGCCAAGTGTTCTGTCAGGTCGATTTGCAAGGAATCCTGCCTTTCATCTGTTGGTATCACTGAAAATTTATTTTCCTTTTCCCAGACGACAAGGTGAATATACCATATCCATATTCTAAAAGTTTGATGAGTAATTTCTTTTGAGCGACACAATTGTAGCTGGTGAGCTCAACTCGATGGAGCTTAACTTGATTGGCTGATAGTAGTCGGAGGAAAATGACAGCTTCATTGTGATTGGTCAACATTCACCACGTGATTCTCATCCAATGACTTTGATCAGGCGCGGAGGTAGGAAGTGTCAACCTATGAGAATCACCGTGAGAATACCTTAACAAGCGTCCCATCGTCTCCCTGGGCGCCTTTATAACACTTGGTCTGTTTCCCTGTCACAGAATCGTACACCCTGCATAGAAAAGAAAACTTACATTTCTCAACCAAAACTAGCGGGAAGTTTAGCAATCTACGGATCCGATCTGGCAAAGTGTTTGTCTACTGATACATTACGTTTATTTACCGGTTGTGAGGTCCAGATCGTGAAATACCGTGACCGAGGTCTTGAAATTAGCGCACCTCAGAATTAAGGATCCTACATCAACGTAGGGTCCTACATGCATATATGGACCCAGTAGAAATCTTAGGATCCGAACAGTTTGCGTGAGCTTTACAGCGCGCGATTTGATGTTCCGATAAAAAAAATTAAAATAAATACGTAACCGTTGCTGCGGTAAAGTTCAATGAAAAAAAAAACACGACTAACCTTACGTTCCTATCCTGACAAGCAGTGGCTGCCAGATTCCTGCAAAAGACGGAGTTTTACTGTTCATCAATAACGACGAATTTATTTATGGGATGGTGACTGATTATAAAAATGATGACGACGATGATGATGATGAAGGTGACATCGAAAATCATTATGCTAACGGCAACGAAAACGACAACAAATAGGGAATTTCCGCAGAAACCCATTCATGGGAAAAGCTGAATTTCCCATGACACAAGGATGGGAAGTGTACGGCTTTCCCATGGACAAACATGTGGATGCGGAACACTTTCTATTCTTCTGCCTTGCTAAATTCAGCTTTTCCCATGAATGGGTTTCTGCGGAAATTTCCTGTGCAACATGCAGCGCACGCACACATTATAGCTACAATCATCCAATTGTTGCGCGGTCAAACCCTCGCGCGTTGCCCCTCCGATTCTCTCTTCAGTAGAACTCCTAGGAACGTTTGCTGCGCAGAAACGACAATGATGATGACCCTTAACAACGTTCACCAAAATATTTGCCTGGACGTACCTTGATGAATCAATTATCATATCGTAAAAAGTCGTCTTGCCGACATAGTTTGTGCTCCTCACAAACTGCAGATCAGGATTCTTTGTAGAAAAAAGAAGAGGAGAAATCAATAACAGTATAAGAGTCGAGTTAAAACGCTTTCACCAAAATGTAACACGTTAGAAGGGTAGTTTAGGAATTCAACTTACATGCTGTGCAGATCGGAAGATGATGGACTTGTCTGCACTACAGCTCAGAAGTAGAAAATCGCCATTCTCGTCGACTGAAAAAAGAATAAAATCGTTAGAGAAAAACAAGGCGCTTACTCTAAAAAAACATCATCATACACGTCTACAACACAATACAGCTCTTTTCCGTAGATCTCTGCTAAATAGCAAGGAATGTATGCCCTAACTCAGAACAAAAGAGCAGATATAAGATGAGTGTCAAAACTTAAATAGTAAATACACTTAGCCAATAAGGAGCTAGAACAATTCAACAATTGACCAATCAGGGAACGAAGTACGACCTGCGTTTAGCCGTGACCCAAGAGAATAAGAGTAACTGTGTGTTTGGTTGTTCTCCGCATCTCATTGGCTATCTAAACGAAGACCCAAGACCTTAACCAATAGGAATGTGTAGAAAACGCATTTCGACAGTCATTTAAAATCCGTTCTAAAAAGACTCATCAGTGGTTCTCAGATGACCGCCGAAAATAAGCCAGACTTGAGTTTAGGCAGCGTTTCTATTGGTCGAGAGCAAAGTCTTGCGTCTTTCAGCCAATCAAATTGCGAACTAAATCAAAACGCGGCAACGCTCACGTTATGACTAAACGCAAGTCTGACTTACTTCGCCTCCTGATTGGTTTGTTGTTGAATGGCTTCCATTCTTAATTGGATATTAGTTTTGTATTAGCGTTAAGTTTTCGACACTCATCTGGAAAGTTCGTTATATTACACTTTTGAGACAGCTTACCATTGAATTTGACAGACGTTATACTAGCGGAATGATCGTCTAATGTCTGGATCAAGGTGAAGTCTTTGTTGGCGTCAAAAATGTGAATCAGTCGGTCACGGCCAGCAGACGCGAGAAGCTTGTATCCTGGAAGGATATCATTCAACAGTTTTCAGTCAATGGGATCTGGATTTTTGTCCGCAAAATCTTTATCACTTTTGGTATTCCCATCGTGATTATAGTCAAAGTGTCAAACATGCGGGTATTAGAATGTAACGAAACCAATCTACATTTCGCGCGCCTTATGCTACTTCGCAGGCGGTTACTTGGTGTTTTATTTGCGCAATACCCGGTCAGTCCGCTTCGGCGCCATGTTGGGTTTTGAGAAGCGCGTGGCCCCAGGGCGAGCGAAAAAATCGACTTGTCTCACTGAACTGAAAAGTAGGGTACATTTCGCGCGCTTTATACTACTTCGCAGGGGTTGCTGGGTGTTTTTATTGTGCAAAACCCGGTCCATCTGCTTAGCGGCGCCATCTTGGATTTTGAGAAGCGTGTGGCCCTGGGGCGAACGAAAAAATCGAGACCGCGCGCTTCTCAAAATCCGATCACCGATCATCGAACGGACCGGGCAACAACTCGCAAGCACGCTGTGCAGTTATTACTCTCAATCCGACGGTAAGTGGACCTGGCCGAAAATTAACTCTTACCAGCCTGACCCACGCATTCCTTGTATGCAGTGAGAAAACCGCTGGATGTGCGCGGGCAATCGAGCTCACTAGGTTTCCCGGTGACATCGACAATCTAACCACAGGAAACCCACCCGGAACGCCAGGGACTAGGTTGAACTCTTACCTGATTCAGGTGGGGAGAACTCCACACACAACACCTCGGATTCATGGGCCTCGATCTTCAGAATTTCATCCAAAAACATCATGTCATAGACTCTGAGAAGATTGGGAAAATGACAGGGTGAAGTCACACGTACGTATTCGTGCACAATGACCCAACTTTTTCTAGGCTAGTACTACGGATCTCACTGAACTGAGGCACTGCCTCACGCCAACCTTGGACGCCCGCATCGAGATTCTCGCTCGGCGATTCTCGCCATAAAACAACCTAAAAAGTCAACCAACGGCTGCTAGCAGGCTTCCTGGACGGCCCTAGTACGGTTAAATAAACAGCACCAATAAAAAATATGGCCAAAATGGCATACCTGACGTTGCCTGATCGGTCGCCAACAGCAAGATTCTGTCCATCAGGACTTGCGCTGATGGTGCGCACGCCATTACGGCCGTCACTGGCCACGTCGTTAATGTTCTTGGAACCTGGAATGGAAATGGGATACTGGGAATGAATAAAATATTAGAATCGGGTTGGTATGTTGTAGATTATTGGTCCCAGAATGTAAGATAAGTACTGGGCTTAAAAGAAGAGGCTGTCAACGGACAATGTCCGTCGAAAATTGAAAGTTGACCGGTCAAATTTTTGTCTGTTGAAACAAAGATTTGACTTTAGATTATCAGTTTGTTTGTGCATTTGTTTTTGTTTGTTTTTAAGCCCTGATGTTTTAACCGTGTTTAAATAAAGTTGCAATGTCAATGTCAATGTCTGACCGCACACTTTGTCCGGCCACATTTAACACGAGTCTCCGTCTCTTGTGCGTATATGACCGGTCGGAAACAAACTATGACCGAGCTCAAATCGATTTGCACGGTCTACATGTCCATCTTCGTAATTATAGCCTGCGAGCCAGCTCTCCAGTGTATTTTTTCTTCGGATATTTGATTTGTTAGCGCGCGGGGTTCCTGTGTTTTTTTGGGGGGCGCGCAGGATTCCTGTCTCTCTTTGACACAGGAATCCCGCGCGAGAAAAAAATCAAATATCCGAAAACCTGGAGAGCCGGCTAGCAGGCTACCGTAATTCTTATCCCTGTAGTAAGATCTTACTGATGCTATGCTCTGTATCCTTTAAATTTGTGTAAGCATCTTGCATGTAAAGCACTCGCATTAGTTCCTGAAAGGCAAACACACATACAATATGTTTAATAAACTGAATTAGGCACTGCTTTTAGGGGCATATTTTCCCATTATTCTATTGTACATGGGCACTGACTTTAAAATGTATATCAATTGTATGGATGAGATATTGCCTTTAAAGTCAATACAATACCATAAAATGCACATTTTACCTTGCTATAAATATTTCTTTGAAATGATATATTGGTTCCTGAAAAAGGATAAAAAACATTTTAGGCACTTTGATTAAAATTCCCCTCACTAATATACAGTAGTAATGAGTATCTACCATATAATATACTTTGCTGTCCACCCCCCCCCCCCCCCAAGTACTAACCTTCTGCAACATTCCACACTCTCACTGTGTCATCCCCTGAGCAAGTCAAGAATGTCCCAGGGGGGAGGGCTGCATGCTTATTGTCAGACACTTCCGGGTACACCTGGAAAAGAGGATAAGCAACATGAGTGCTCGTTACAAGGTATGGATTCTGGATAAAGGTGCACAGCTGCCATTTCCTAGATTTAGAAAATCTGCAAAAATCATAATTTTGAGACTCCCACCTAGTAAAATAGTAATGAAAAAATTAAATCTCAAAATATACTTTCACAAAACATATGCAAGTTAAATAATATACTTTGTCAATAATTACCTCTACACCCCAAACACAAGCACTGTGGTAAAGTGATGACCAGATCTTGCCAATCTTTTTGATGTCCTTCAAGTCCCACACATACAAGCTGTGGTCATTATACACACAGGTCAGCTGAAAAAGAAATTGATAAATAGGAGTAAAGAAATTTTTATTATTTTATTTGTGTCATCTTCTTTCCATGTAATTTAGAACCCAGTTATTTCTATCATTTATACATTATTTCATTTTATTATTTTATTTCATATAATCATCAGTACCCACCCTGAAGTTGTTGGTATCCAGTGCTAAGGCAACAGTGTCTGCATAAGACACATTTTCCGTCTTGGAAATCAAATGACTGAAACATAACAAAATAAATCCAACCAATTCATTAATTAATGAATTAGTATTCATAAAGTATGCATGGTATTTCAATGTACATAATGAAAAACATTTCCGCTTTGTGACAAAATTCAATTTGAAGTGTAATTAATTCCTGAAGAACACCATGCCCCAGCCAAGGAGAAGAGGGTAGCTAGCAAAATGTTTTCATACAAATATTGATCTTTCCTTTTGGAAATTGTGCGATGTCCTTTTGATTTATTTTGGGAATCATTCAATCCAGGAAAAATCCCACCATCAATGAAAGCTTACCTTGGATCAATTCCATCTGCAACATTTACACCTAAAAAGTGAGGCTTGGGTAGGGTAATGATAAACTGGAGTGTGGAAGGTTCAAATACCCTGAAAATGACAAGAATGATTAATGAAATCCTCAATGATCCTGAATGATTTCCTCATTTTGAATAGTTCTGGCCATCAGAATTCAATAGAACCCTTCAGTATTGTATCATGATCTTGAATGGCCCTAAGAAAACTACATAACATTGAAAGTTGATTAGATACTGAATTAACAATACATGTAGGCATAAACAAACAATCATGTTATGATAGAAATAGTCAAAAGGCTAGAAATACATGTACTTATTTTTTTCCTAGAGGGCACGGTAACAAATTCTGCATTCTGATTGGTTCTCAGAGCGCGCAGGTGGGGCGATATTTTCCTATCTCTGACCTAGGTCACGGTAACCATTTGCGTGCACTTGTTTTCATCGAAAAAATCAAATTTTAGAGTTGGAAAAAATAAATAAATTATTTATCGGCTTTAGGTCGGTCCATATATTAACTACAATGACTAGGGCTCAAAATCAATAGATATTATTAGCAATTTCACAACTGAAATAAATTGGTTGCAAAAAGAGATGTAACAGTTCTAATCACATAGTTAAGGCAACCCTTAAGAATTATCCACAGAACTAATGATATTAATTTTGCGACTGATTGACACTTTTTGGTTGCAATGTGCAAAAAATTGGGCCCCTTCTGCATTGTAACAGTTGCTACTGGATGTATTTCCAGCCTTGGTATAGGTTGTGCTTGATATGCAATGCTGCAACAGGAATTCCTCACCTAATAATACCATCTGTACAACCACAAAATATGTATTGCTCACTGACTGCTATACACTGTGCTTTGGAGGCCTGAAAAACATAGGAGAAAGATGAAAGCACTGGCCACTGGCAATCTGAACTAGAGATTATTGCTTTAAATATCTGCAGTGATTAAACACCAATGTTTGTATGTTTTCTGAATGACAAAAATCAAGGATTTTCAGGCTAGGTCTTTGGTAAATTTTCAGGTGTTTTTATGGGATAGAAATGCCCCCCTCCCCCTCCATTAAAAAACACACATGCTGATGTCATAATTTGCAGCCCAAAATCAGATTGTGAAACTGACTCATTCAACCACATTTTGAGTTGAAACATTTTGCCAGGAATTTTCCAGGTTATTTTCCTTAACATTCCAGGACTTTCAAGTACACTTTTAAGGACATTCTAGGAAGGTAATGAAAATCCAGGATATTCCCAGGACGCATACAAATACAATGCCGGGGGGTTGAGGACCCTGGAAATTCCAGTGGGGTAGGGGTCTATCTAAGCCCTGGAAATTCCAAGGGGAGGGGGCCTATCAAGACCCTGGAAATTCCTAGGGGAGGGGTCAAGAACCCCTGGAAATCCTGGAAATTCCAGGGGGAGGGGTCTGTTTAAGCTGTGGAAAAGGGCGTGTTTAGGCAACCTAGAAATTCCAAGGGAGGAGGTGTTCAAATTCCAGGGGAGGGGGGTGTTTAGGCCCCTTGGAAATTCCAGGTGAAGGGGGTGTTGAAGACCTCTGGAAATTCCAGGGGAGGGGGTCTTCAAATGGTAGGGTCCCCGACCCCCGGGTTTGAAAAAATAATGCGATCAACCAATTACTCACCCTCAGTTCCACCCACTTTTCAAGAACTCTTTTCGCACCAAATGAGCAGAGCATTCCAGTGTTGGTGACACAGTATGTAGAATCAGAATTCTCCCCAAGACCACACACCACATCACAAAACACATTGTTCCTTAGTTCTCCCAGGAGAGCAGATCTTCCCATGATGGGGAGAGTTTTATTATGCTGGGGACCAAGACAACAAAGCATTATTTGGAGTGACCCAAAATTTTGCTAAGGCAACATCAAGATCAATGGCAAAAAGTTTGTCCCATTTGTAGGTCAACACAGCTAGCCTCTTGTATAGAGAGGCATCAACACTTTTGTGTGACTGTCCAGCATCAGAAAATCAATCATTTGATTTGGACGCTGGAGTAAACCACTTAAGCCATACAAGTACCATCCACTGGGTGTCCAGGCATAACCTCTCTTTTGGAAAATAACTGTTTATGAATGTTTTAGTGCACATTTCGCAATTATTTTATATCTTGTGCATCCCCAATATTATTTACATGTCAAATAAATTGTACCTTAGATTTGTTGGATTCTGTATCAAAATACCAGAACTTGACATGACGAATGCCACAGGTGACAAAAAAGTTGGCACTCTCAGAAAAACAGATGGCAAAAACCTGAAAATCAAATTTCAATAAAAAGCTTGTACATATTACAATATAGCTCAGCTTTGCTATGGATATTAAAGTCAACTGTTTTTAAATGAGCCAATTACCTTTGTGGACACTTTATTGCAAGCAGCTTTTGATCCATCCTTTAAAAGGAGAGAAGAAAGATGTCACACCCTTTTTCAACTTTTCAAAGACAATTCTTAATATCTATCTATCTATCTATTTTTCCTAGTGCAAGTCCAATTTACTTCAGCTAAGATCACAGGGACGTCAACCCAGGACTTCAAAAATCTGTGTTATGTGTATTTCTGTTTGTACATGAATTAAGCATGACCCAATAAAGCTGTGAAAAAAAAACTGCCTTGGAATGGCAAAATTCCCTGCAATTCTCCAGGAGAAATACAGTAATGTATGACAGTTGTCTTTAATTTTTTTCCAGGAGAGGAAGTGAAAAATCTTGAAACTCCTGCCAAGTGTGAACCAGTTCATGCTTAGAAAATGACTTTTTATAGTGACAACATAATATAGCTGCACTGTTCATGCTGATGTCATCCATTCTTAATGGTGCTAACTAGGGATCAATTGGCTCACAGAACAAAGGACGTTATTCAATCTACTATTGCCACAATAGCATTAGAATATGACAATGTTTTGATAAACGGTGAATAGCGCTATTCACATTAGTATGTGTATATGATGTATATTATGTATCTTTAGAGTGGTTTTCATAAACCTGTGAAACATAGTAGTGTAATAGTCAAAGTGTACTAGTCAAGCCACCACAAAGGAGAACAAAGAAATTACAGACAGTGTATTAGTACTAAATACACAGTGTATTCCACGGGTTTATGAAAACCACTCTATCCTCCATTAATACTATAATTTACCTTCCATGTCCAGATGTTTATAAGCATGTCATGCTGATAGCCAACTGACACAAGGTACTTCAAGTTGGGAGAGAATGCCTAAAAATAAGAGAAATCAGTAACTATTTAGTAAAAGGATTATTTCTCCTGTTATTGTACATTTGTTGTGACGTTTCATTTGTTACATACCACACACGAAATTCCATGCTTGTGACCCTTAGCCATTTCTGACACCTGAGGATGGGTAGGGTCCTCCACATTCCACACTCGCACCGATGGCAGATGACCACTCTATACACAGCAGAAAAATACGTTCTGATATTAAAATCTAAACAACTAAAGTGTCATGTACTTTCATTTCTTACACTGACTAACTGTTGATGCTCAAAATCCTTATGTTTTATCCTAACTTGTTTTTGATTACTGCTGTTGCAGTTTTCATATTTCTGCATATTTCTGCAGATTTGTGCATCTCCTAAGTTTTAAATAATTGACATAGATGGCAAAACTGTTCCTTGTCAGGAACCACAACTAAGTTCATGGATGAAATGCTTGCTCAGACATGCATTTAAAGCTGCATAGAGTGAGCTCAAGCATGCCTGTGTTTACTAAACAGCGCAAGCACCCAAGTGTACCTGTGTTGAGTTTGTCTATGTGAACATACTCACAATACATGTAGACTACATGCAGACATCCCACACCATTTAAAAACATTACCTAAAACGTTCTATGATGGCTCAATCCTAAATCATTTGGGTGACTGTCACCAAAACATGGTTTTGTGGTTGGTGGGAAGTATGCAGAGTCATGAAAACCACAATGTATCATTTTTTCTAAATTTTCTATAAATCCGCTACCTCTCCAGTGGCAAGGTATTTCCCATCTCTTGAGAATGCAACAGCAGTTACTGTTTTTCTGAATAAAAAAAAGAAAGCAAAATTGAAAGAAACAATTTACAGCCATTTCTTCATGTTACTACAACTAAAGCATCAAAATTCATACTTTGAGGTGTTGTGGATGAACTCTTGTTTGTTTCTACGAGGGTTAAACAGAACAACAATGCACCTGTTGATACCAAAAAGCAGCTGTAAGTACATTCACCATGGTCATGAACAGCATAGTAAGCCAATACTGCAAGGCACGATTAGTCCTCCAAAGCTACCTTTATATAGGACCCTGTTAAATAACCACAGACACTATTCCACTTACATAAAACCATTTTGAAATTTGCTAAGATCCTTCATATGACAGGTTTTCACGACAGGTACATTATGCCTTTTATGGGGCTGATACTGGGGTCCCATATAATATCATAATATCAATATGAGATGTCTGCTATTTGAGGGAGATCATAAGTATAAGGATGTCTCTTAAGAAAGGTATCATGAGTATATGTGGTATCTTCATAGAATTCATTTGATGGAATTCATATTGAACAAGATTTGAATTTTTTACATTTTTATGCTCTTATAAGCAGGAGTATGTGGAAATTTCAGTCTATAGTTTTCAAATGATAGGTCAGGCTACCTGTACATTACACTGAGGCAGACAGCTGGCTAAGAATATTGTATTACTTTGATCTTTGCAAGTTACAGAGCATATCATATATTACTGATTCTAGTGAGGTTCATTTGTGCATGAACTGCAGCATAGCTTTGTGTCTTGTGGCATTTAAAATTTACAAGACTTAGTTTACTTGCACATTCAAAATTTTATCATTTCAAAGACATTACAAAACTTGCCACGTTTTGTTTTACACTCTTTATGTTATTATGTTTTTCTCTGTCCTGTGAATTATTTCAAAAGTGGAAGCTTGTTAATCGACCAGCATGACAACTGTGTTGCCTTCCCCTGTGGTGTAACTTCAGGTGGTACATGTGTCTCTTTGTTTTTGGCCTGAAGTTGCTTCCTTCGATTTATTATTCATGCTTTGTACATCTTAGCCAGAGGTAAACAAATAATCCATACATTAAACTATTTTTCTACTCAATGCAAAGTACACAGCCCAGGATATTAGCATTTCCGGAAAGTTTCATTCAAGAAACACTCCAACTGATTGAAACTAACTAGTACATGTAAGTTTTGTGGAAATTCTAAACCATGTAAAGAATTTCCTAAAGGAGGTGATCCTTTTGGCATAATAAAAAAAATTAATGGCTAATTGGTCCCGTTTTGAATATGGAAAACACAGCAACATAAGTGTGAATAAACATTGTGAAAAAGTCATCTAGCCTCAAATATTCTGGGAGTCAAAGCAACATTGCTTTCGCCAGTAGATAGCAACATATTGTAATAGTACGTTTTTGGAATAACGTTACGCCTTATCTGCTATATCAATGACTTCATAAATTCAGAAGCTATGCAGGGTAACATAATACTATAATTTCATCTGGCTGGCATTACCAGGATATCAAATTAGAGAATTTGGTCAGAAAGTTGGTTCTTTCTATTTAATGTAGTAGATTATAAACATTGTATGGCGCTAATAAAATAATTTGTGTGCATTCAATTTACAATGTAGGGGGATCGGATTCTGTATTCGGATGCCACCTGCTACACTTTTGAACAATAAAATCTATTTAAGCCTTGATAAAGGAATTTTAACACGTTTAGCGAGGGCATTTTAGTAAAATTCGAGAGCACATGTCGGTTTCCTAGGTTTTTCGAGGCCCATATAACAACGCAGTTGAACGACCTGGGGGCAATAAATTATGCATAATGTATAACAGTGAAGACTAAAACAAGAATACACATCATTGCATTGAAATTCACGCTGTTTATAAATAGTTCTCCAAAAAATCAGGCCAGGAGTGGTTGTGCTGAGTTAAACTCAGGCCATAATCTCCATTACAAAGATGACTGGTTAGTTTTAGAAATAAACATCGCCAGTATCAATAATGAGTCCCAAACAACGCATTCGATCATTGACCGTGATCTTTTCTGTTATTCAGATAATAAAATAAGCAAGGCTAATGGGCAAATCGCATTGAAAGAGGGGCTAGTAATATAGTTTCTAGAAAATCTATAACGGCAATAAACAGTCCCTTCCAATTGTATGCCAGCAGCATTTCGACCATACATTTTAGCTCGTCCCAATTGTGCAAGAAATGCTTTGAATCATTCATGTTTATTATAAACAGGATTCAAGTAATGATATTCTTATAAAGCAGAACGTAATCTTATCGGAGTTATTTAGGAGCTCAATAACAGATCTCTTGCAATGAAATCTTAGATATTTGGCCCTGAAATTCTGCCGGTAAGTAGACTTTCCTGGCAAAGTGAGGAGGGAACATGATACAACTTCTTTGCAAATTCTCACCCGGCCGGATAAGCGATAATTCCTGTCACAGGATTGCAAGCAAGTGATGCATTCGTGGCTGCAGTAATACCCAGAACTTTCTCCAAAGCAACCTGTGTGTCAAAGCAAAAAAGTATTAATTTTACGTATAGGAATTCAGGCGAGGAAAGCATTGCAAAATCCGTCAGTCAACATTAGAAAACTTACTCGTTCAGTTATGAGTCGTAAATCTCTCTGGCTATTAGCCTTTCGGATAATCAGCTTTCGTGTAGGAGGAGGAACTCTTCCTGCTTTTCCACCAAAGAGTGAATTCATAGCTTCAAATTAAACCGCATTCACTGCCTAAGAGTTTCAGCTCACTTGCAACAAAATGCAGACATCCATCCTCGTTGTGCGTTTGTCGACTCCGTTCCAAATTCAAATTGTTTTCTATCTTCTGCGGCGGTATTTGAAAACTCTGAATCCCATTTCTTTCTCAGAAAGACGTTATGCTAGTGAGAGAAACTTGCTATACTTTGCTGGAGGTTTTTGAAGAAATAAACAGGGCAAATTGTGTCGTTGGTCCGAGTCACTTCTTTTTGTGGTTCTTTTTCAAAATTTCGACCCGCCACATAAATTTGAGTTGCGCATGTCCACTTCCGCTTCAGGCTAGTGCCAGGCCACCGCCAGCTTTCGAGGAACGCCTGGTAGAAATAAATCATAATGGCTGATTGCATTTTTAATTAACCGCACCGGGGGGGGCTGAGGACCTCCCTTAAAAAGACCCCCTCCCCTGGAATTTCCACTCGTGAAACAGACCCCATCCCATGGAATTTCTGACAAAATGCCCCTGGAAAATCTATTTTGGATAAAATGTCCCTGGAAAGTCACCTTTTTTACCCCTCCCCCTTGGAATTTCCAGTCTCCAGACAAACCCCCTCCCGTGGAATTTCCAGAGTCCAAAACAACCCCCTGGAAAAGTTTCCGTAGGTCCTCAACCCCCCGGTGCGGTTTAAAAATGCAATCAGCCAATCCCATCTGACCCACAAGACCCTGGGGACGAGGTTGAATCCCATCGTTTATCGTTTCCCATACAACATGAATAAAATTATTGGATAATTGTCTGCTGATGCGAAGTAAGCACTTGGGCTGTGAAAAATTCACAGACGGTTACTTTGTACTTTTCCAATACAGCCTACCCCTCGCCAACGAGGATTACTGGCTGGGGGTCAGCTAAATATTGATTCGAGTGCGGTTACTCATATGGTTGGTTTGAAAATTGAATTGTATTTATTAAGTATCTCGCGAAAGCAAAGGAAGAGGGTACCGGGCAGTCACAGAGTATCAGTTGAAAGAAGACCCCTCATCACATAAGTCAAGCGTGAGTTCAACGTTACAATAATGGAAATTCGTTATTTGTGCCGAGCTTCAAGCACTGCATAAAGAATAATAAATTCGTCACTTGCGGCGTGCTTTGCGCGCATATATGAAGAACTAAAACTAAACCTAGTACACACTGTATCAGTCTTTGTTCACATTGGATATTGCATGTTCGACAACCTTTTCTCTGATTCTTGATGAATAAATGCGTTTATCAAAATCAGGGCGCGCTTTGCGCGCAACGAAAAGCAAATTTAATCCCTTCGACAGAGCGGAAAAACCCTGCTAAAATCACTAAATTTCAAATAGTAAGGTCGGGTTAACTCAGATAAGCTTGATTTTTGCATACAGACTCCTCATTTGATGGACAACAAAATATCAAAAATGACTTTTTCTAATGGATCCGTCTTTGAGATATTATATACTAATTACGATTTTGAGACGGCAATTCCACAAAATATTGACGGCTAGTTGGGAGAAAATATGTTCACGTATTGGGCGGAGTCGCGCAGCGACGGAGCCCAATACGTGAAAATATTTTCTTCCAACGCCGTCAATATTTTGTGGAATTGCCGTCTCAAAATCGTAATTAATATTGTATCGCGATTCTTGAAGATTTTCTGGAGGAATGGCAAGAAATAGTGCTATTTATTGTCGATTGAAATTTCAATTCTCATTACATTTACGCACGATCTCACGCAATCACATGGGCTTTTCGCACGAGCTCGAGCATTTTCTGTTTACATTTTTCCATCTTTTTCGGCGAAAAAAATCTCTTTCTGCCATAAGATATTGCTAGAAATATAGCTAAACGTTATTTCTAACTATTGACAATGAAATGAAACATAAATTCGTGCGAAAAAGTTGAATTTTGCTAGCTCTTTTTGAGCCGTCAATACCACAAAATATTGACGGCTCACAACAAAACAGAGTGGCAGGGTGAATCGCGATACTAGGCTGTAAAGCCATTTTACAGGAGAATTAGTACTTTGATCAGGAATTATGCAAACTTTGCTCGATCATATCTAAAAGTCATATTCTTCAAATTTCTTTAAAATTTGGAATTAAGCTTTTGGTCACTGAAACTCTTTGTATACGGAATCGTGAGCTTATATTTTGAAATATGGCGAAGTTAGATATTTCATTTTGGTAATTTCCGCTCTGTCAATCCCTTCAATATATTTTCCACTAGTTTGAATCGGCACTAACTCAGTATTGCAGGAGGGGGGGCCTCCATTCTACAACTGTATCCTAACAAATCTACCCTACAACAGAGTTCGGCCAAGTATGACGTAAGTATGCAAGGAAATGGCTGCGGTTTGCAATTCTGTGGTGCAGCTGTTTTTCTTGGTTTCTGTGCCAGCTTTTACCTTGAATGACCCCACATCACGCCATTTAAAGATCACAACCCCTTTCGCTGGAGGAGGTTTCTTATTTCCTGGAACAATACCAACTGCCCCCTTTGCGACTAGAAGTCAAACTAGTGTAGTCATCGGTGCCCCCGGGGGAGGGGGGGGGGAGGGGGAGGGGACTCCCACATTGAGATGCTGCCTAGGATGTTGTCTAATTTATCGTCAAAAGTACTCTCTCTCGTTCTTGAAGGTTTGCCGCCGTGTTAGGCCTACCAATTTCTCATGAGAAGCGATGTTTACGGCGATGCGTGGAAAGTTATTGGACAAAGGAAACGAAATCAATTATAACAAATTGAGCCTTTACTACCATTTTCGAGCTACCATGGACAGCAAACTTTGTTTAAATAAAAAATAAATAAAAAATAAAAAACTTTGTTCCGAGTTTTTAGACGCTTCAAACGTGCAGATTTAGTCGGAAAACAATAACAAACGAGTTGCTGACTCAGGGATTTTTAACGCTAAACAAAGCGTAAAAAACATAAGAAGAAGCTGCTGACAGTGAAAGTTGAGTGATTCAGGTGTACTCATTTTATTGTGCAATGTTTTTTTTTTTGGCCGTTGTGCTTACTACCATTTTCGAGCTACCGCGAACAGCAAACTTTTTTCCGAGTTTCTAGACGCTTCAAACGTGCGTGTTTTGTCGATAAACAGTCGCGTTTCTCGCACGCTGATTGGCTGCTGTTTTGACCGTTATTTTTCAGCCAATCATTGTGCGAGAAACGTGACTTTTTCCTTCAATATCGGAAGACGAATTTAAAGTATAGAAATCTCGAAATAATCACCTACAAACAAGTATTCTTCTATTTAACGAATTCAATCGAAAATATCGCACTACATTCCCTAAATCAACCGATGGAAAGTGGATGTTTTCTTCGACTCCTTATGTTACTAGGCTGACAAAATGGCGGCTGGCTGTCCGTTGGCTTGCTGTGATACAAGCAACCTCCACTTTGCACCCAAGTGGGAACTAGGCTTTGCCTAATTACCTTGTGACGTAACTACTTCATGACTACTACATGACTACAGAAGTAGCGAAAACTAGGGACATGTCCAAAGCATCTGGTTCATTGGAAATGATATTTCATATTAGGTGGCAATTAGATGACAGTTAATTATTATAGCTAGAAATTGTTTATGTTTAGGATCAGACGGCGAAACGAACAATGACAACAATGTAAATAGAGGTTTGAGGAAATCGATTCAAATACTCCAATCTCGAATTCTGTCGCTCTGACTTTACTGTTCTCGTGGAATAAAAAAACACGTAGCGCTCTGTTAGCAACAGAACAAGTGACAGACATTTTTATGATTAATTTTTTATTGTGCTTATTTAGCTGCCCACATACTTGACCTCCGGGGCGCCGCGCGAATGGATTCCTTCTTTGGCGACTTGATCGCCTTGAAAATATAAATATAACGCTTACAAGTTTATAATCGTTTCTGCAGAGTAAACAGACTTAGGATGTGAGTGATATCAAAGAAAAGCAATAAACTCTGATACTGTAATGCTTTCCTGTACTTCGCGTGATGTAAGAGCAGTATTCCGAAAGATGGCGTGACTAAAGAGCTTTCGTCGACAGATTAGACATAAAAATGCACATGCAATATTCTCTCTGGCGCGATGCCCTATCTGCTTAGCTTCAAACTCTAAATACCAAAGCAGAAATCTTTCAATTCTCAATACAATATCTCAGCATTGGATTGCGTGACGCTATTTTCTCTAGTGCAAGCTTCCGGTATTCAAAACGCTGGAGGGACTCCTTAAGGAATTTTGTTTAACATCCCAGACAAAGTAAAATAAAAAGGATTTTTTCACACAAAGATTCCCTAAGCCAGATAAACATAGGCGTCCAATCTAATCGATCAAAGTATTATTTAAAGGATTAGGCGGAGTAGTTTTAAGATAAAAGACTGTCGTAGCTCAGATGTCCCCTCCTTTCTGAATGACGTAATTGACAGTGTAAACAATCCTCATCCATAGAGGGGAAGTGGTCACAAATTAGTGTGCCATGGATGTTTTCCATCCTCGAGGTACAGAAGTTCACTCGCAGGTTTTTAGGCAGCCGAAATGGGTCTCTACGGCTTAGTGGACAAAGCTGTTGGTTCTCCTCTGCAATTAGAGTGTGTGTGGGTTCGAGGATCCCTACAGGGATGCGCTGCACAAGTTGCAGCAACTCTGGAATACACTAACAACACACCAGACTCCAAAGAAGCGGTTTATATTTTCCCCTGGGAGAATGGAGTGGATGTGTGCGGATTTCAGGCTACTGTGGAAGGACGTACGGTTGTGGCAGTGGTAAAAGAGAAGAAGGCTGCTATAAATGATCTTGATGATGGCATTAGGAACGGGCCAAAGGATTTATCATTGTCAGACAATGACGAGAGTTCAGATATTTTGGAATTTAGTATTGGGATCGTTCCTCCCCAGAAAACAGTTGTTGTGCTGCTAACTTATGTGACAGAGTTAGAAATGACAGAAGAGGGTCATATAGTCTTTTTTCTGCCCTCTGCACTGCATCCGAAGTGCATTCCAAATGTTAGTAATCGCGGAAATGTGGCTCGCGCGAGCCCTCGCACAGCTACGGTGAATGCCAAATATTCTTTTGACTTTGTACTCGAGGTACAAAGCGCCTCAAGCATTCGAGAGATAACCTCGCCCTCAGTACCCCTGGAAGTTGATATTAACGTGGCAGACAGACGTCAAGCTACCGTCAAAATAGAAGGAGACTACGACTATAGCAGTGACATTAAAATCAATGTGTTGAATAGCGCCCCATTTAAAATGCACGCGCTCATTGAAAATGGCGTGACTACGAAATCTTGTGATAGATTCCTGGCGAAACCCGTAGTCATGGTAAATTTTTGCCCGGAATTCGATTATCAGGAAAATGATGGAGGGAATTTGTATTTCTAGTTAGCCGAAGTCAAAATACAACAGGAGAAAAGATTGAAAGAATTCGCGAAGCTCTTCTTTTGTTGCTAGCGAGTTTACCTAGCAAGTGCCACTTTAACGTTGTTGGATTTGGCACTTATTCCGAAAAGCTTTTCCCCCAAAGCCAGGAAAATAAAGAGGGAAACAGAGAGAAAGCTCATGAGTTCGCATGGGGCATGAAAGCTGATTTAGGCAATGCGGATTTGCTACAAGCCCTGAGGGATACTCTTCCGGAGCCAATTATTGAAGGGTGTCAAAGACAAGTGGTAATACTAACAGACGCACAGATCAACAACTCAGACCAGATTATCGACGAGGTCACCAAGAGCGCTCACACCACAAGGTATGTGTTAACAACGGGCTTGTTTTTAAACAATGAAAATACATACCCGGAAAATATATACTCCTACTAGAAAAGTGGATTCCATATATAATAAATGCGCGTGCTGCAGTCTGACATTTAGTGTAACCCTCAATAAAAAAGCATCATCATTCATCATCGTCGTTCCTTGCATGTAGTGAGAAGGTAAACCGTGCGCGGGCTCAAACATTGCCAGAGAATTGCCCTGTGACGTCGCGCTTCTACCACAGGAAGCCTGCCAATAACGCTAGGGACTAAGGCTGCGCGCGCTGCATGTCGGTAGTTTTGTTGCATTTCATGGACCAAGTGCCTTGTATGCGCGCGTTGCATCCTGGCAATTTGTGTCATATCATCCTCGCGCGCCAGGGTCCTCCCCTCACCTCCCCCCAGGGGACAGAGGGGAGGTGAGGACCCTGGCGCGCGAGGATGGTGCCCACATTTGAAAGGCATTTCTAAAGCGTGGAGAGCGCGCACTGTATAACTCGACGTCCACTAAGATACCATCCTTTACACGAGATGCAAAAAAGGGATGGCAAATGGTCGTTCGGAAAATCTCGCAAAATACCAAGTTCTTGACTAAATCCGTCTTTTTTAACCATGCAGTCTCGCAATCTCGTTTTCTTACAAATTACAGACATGCATAAGGAGCTATAATATTGTCGCGCCAATTTGAGCTTTTAAGCTTTGATCTATATAAAGCTCGCTGTTTCCTGCAAAGATCCTGTCCGTCATATTTGGCACCAGTTTTTAACTGTTTAAATAGGTAATCTCTATGACCATTTTAGCGTGAAGAATAACGGACAAACAACCATGGCCAGAGACCGTCCATCTCTGTGAAAATGAGGGGGGAGGGTGAGGGGGGGAATGAAAGGCTCTCACTTTTCCTTTCACTTCTTTTGGCCCCGCGACACAGGAATACCGCGCGCCAAAACATCAAATATCCGAGAAAACCCACTAGTATAGAGAGCCGGCTCGAAGGATCAAAGTGATTATGAAATCATTTCGTATCAATCCTGATATTAATTTTCAGGATAAGCTCTCTTAGCAATATTGAGTTTCAAAGATTAAAATAATAATCGATTGACATATGACCATATTATAAGCAGTACTTTATCAAAGTCATCTCAGTTGTGGCTTATATACATAAAAAGATACAAAAATTAACATAGTTGATACGGCGCACAAATCTATCATCGCAGATAACAGCACATTCTTCCCAAAACATAATGATAGCGTAGATTTTTGGGTTTTCATCAGATCTAAGCTGGAGCCTGCAGCTATAAAATTTGTTGCTTAGAGTGCACTTCATAAACTAGAGTGTCTTGATATAGATCGAGCATATTAATCAGCAACATAATGTAGTAAGGTTACGTACGTAAGATATAGCAGGAGTGGCTCCTGAAGATATAGTTGTTTTCTGGGTGCAGCTTCTCTAATAAAAGATTAGGCGCGTTCCTTCAATCTATTTCGCAAACTTTATTGCTTTTTTATCGCTCCAACACACACGTACCCCGACACGCGAACTTCTTGAGTCTGTCCTTATGATCTTCGATAAAACACCAGGGTTCTCCCCTCACCTCCCCCTGGGATATGTTTTGTGCTTTGTTTTAGGGTATTTCATGCTCGAGGACCCATCATCTTTTGGCCAGCGGCAAGATTCAGGGCTCTGGGGGAATCGATTTTTTAAAAACCCAGATTCTGGGTTTCCGGTTTGAACGTTGTATGAAAGTTCATTACGTTTTTGACCTACCACGCATGCTCACAAATCGGATTCCCCCAGAGCCCTGAATCTTGCCGCTGGCCAAAAGATGGCGGGCTCTGGGTACGAGATTGGGATCCACTTCCCACAGTCCCACGGAACTGTTTTTTCGCGCATGCGTCGCCAAATAAAGACAATTTATTTGGCGACGCATGCGTAAAATACAGTGTCACAAAAAAAAGTATTGTGAGGACACCAGACACAGGCTTACCGACCTGGCAATTACAATGCAGGCGTAAAATTGCGGAAAAAATCAAATTTCCAAGCGGAGGATCATCTCACGTCGACAACAGCAATAACAGCAATGGAATTCGCCTGCCAGTTCCGCCATTTCGTGTGCCCGGCCCTCAAACGATTTTGACGCGGTCACCCTGTGTAACGGGCTATCTTTTGTCTGTCTTGTCAGGTGCTTCCTGCTGGGAATCGATGTGCGCGACAACTACGTCATTCGACGAATGGCGAAAGCCAGCCGAGGGAGTGCCGAGAATGTTACGTCATATGATCGGGTACAGCCGAAGGTAAGAGCACATTTAGTATTGCTACTGGTAGAGAAAAGTTTTAGGAAATTTGCATGATGACGTCATTTGACTACAGCTACCAGAACTTTTTTCCGTTTCTGGTAGTTATAGTCAACCATGTCATCGTGCAAATGTCGTATTGAATAGTCGAGTAAACTGTCATACTTGGACTGATAAATATACGGTTTTATACAGGCACGTCATAGAGCACGCACGCTACCGAAGACGAGTTAGAAATGCGCGCACTCTTGTGGTGGTTTTCATTGTTCCTTAAAACAAATAGATCTCAATTTTCGTGCGCCAGTGCATTGTAATAGACGCAAAGATAACACAACTGGCGTAATAAATGACACGCCATCCAACTTCGTCTCGTAGCGTACCTTTTGGTTCATGACACACTATGACGTCATCTGTGACGCACGCAAAAAGAGGTATATTGGTTAATTACAATGTCATCGGTTATATGACCCAAATGTGTCACTCAAAAAGGAGAAGCAAAGCCACCATTGTTTCGTCAGTGTTTTTGATTGTCTTAGTTACCACGAAATTATTTTTGATCAGGTCAGCGCTATAATGTCCAAGGCCTGTCAACCAGTGCTGAAGGATATCCAGGTCAAGTGGAACCTCCCGTCTGGTTGGATCGCCCGCAGCATCCCGCGGGACGTCCCTCCGATCTACAGGGGAGACCGACTGGTCGCCTATGGACTGCTCATGCGCGAGGACAACGATAATCCCCAGTACATCATCGCCGTGGAGGGGAAAGCGATTATCACCGCCAAACACGAGAACCATAAAGATATACGTCACGAGGTGAAATTCAGCGCGCTTTGCGGAAACCTGTGGATAGAAACACACTACTGCACCGATTGGCGGCGAAAAGGCTGATCCTCCAGGAGCAAGGAAAATACGATGGAGATCTGGAGCTAGCGAGCGATGCTGTTAAAGCCCCCATCATTAGCCTTAGTAAGTCCGCTAATGTCGTTTCCAAGGTAACGTCACTCGTTGCAGTCGATCAAGACACATCGCAGCCGATGACGCCCCGGGAGCCGACAAGAAAACGTCAGTACCAGACGTTCGTGCAGACACCACCTGATCAGCGCGCACTTGGCCTGAAGCCTGTCGACATGAAGATTCCTATCCCGGAGGGCATCAATGGCGTAGTGGAAGCCGAAGCACCAGTTTTCGAAGTGGAGACGAATCCGGAAATCCGCAGTCCTGGGTCTATTCCGTTTTCTCTGAGTACAACAAGAGTTGTTGGGTTCGCTCACAAGGGCTCGCAATCATCACCTAAGAGCCCACCACAGAAGGTAATGGCGGTCAGTTCCAACATAGTGCTTAGCCCTCAAGAGACATATCGCGGCCAGTCATCGCCGACTTTCACAGTGCGCAAAACAGTCACCCAGCCCAAGGAGTTCAGTTTCGCGCCCAGTGAGCCTATTAGCCCACCATCGAACCTCGAGGAACCTAGCTCCGAAATAATCGTCACGGCGCAACAGGTTAGCCCGCAACCGCGCAAAAAGAAATCAAGCACGGAGATATTCGTTCCAGCACGGCGCCATGATATATCAAAAGGCCCTGTGGTAGTTCAGATACCTGTGGATCCTGAAGATGCAAAGCTCGTAGAAGCAGAGGAAATGAACACGGCTCCCTCCTACGATCCGCACGCACGTGTTATTGAATTCGAAGTCAGCCCGACATTTAAACGTCGCGACGAGGATGTAGTCTTCCCTGATGAGACTGATGAAAGCTTCCCTCCCCCTCCGCCCCCAGAAGATGGCTTCCCGCCTCCACCTGATGACGGGTTTCCACTCCCTCCTCCACCTGCCTCCTCGGAGACAACGGAGTCGGAGTTTTTCGTTCCTGATAAACGCCAACCAAAAACAAAAGGCCCTATTACGGTGCAGCTCGGTATAGATGCTAATGATGCGGTCTTCCTTGAATCACAAGATTACGACGTTGCTGGCGAGAGACCGTCGTATGAACGCAACCTACAGTACGTGAAACCCGAAAGGTCCCCGATGGCAAGCCGACACACTCCACAAGCGTCTGACGATTTCAGGGAGAGGCCATCTTATGAGCGCAATCTGGAGTATGTCAGGCCCGAACGACCCCCGACGGCGAGCCGGCAACCTGCACAGGGTTATGACGATTTCAACGAGAGGCCATCTTACGAACGCAATCTCGATTATGTGAAGCCTGAAAGAGCGCCTATGGCAAACCGACAGCCTGCCTTCACGAGCTCCGAACCAGACGATAGGGGCTATCCTTCCGTGGTGACACGAGCTTCCCCTGTCCGATCAGAAGCTAGCATTCCTAGCAGACCAGTTTACAAGAGCTTCGAGCCAAGCGACAGGGGCATTCCACCACCCAGTCCACCAGCTAAGGGGAGGGGTGTCGATGGTCCATCCGTACCATGTCCACAGGCAGCACCTGTGATTCTACCCCACCGACGAAGAAGCAGCGGTGCGCAAACCAGTCCCCCGTATAACACTGCCATTGCACCGATAATGTATCCACCAGCAGAAACATACGGCACTCCTCCAAACGTGGACGAGCCAGTGCCGCGAACGTATCAGGATGTGACAAGGACAGCCCCAGAGAGCGTCACCTCTAGACCACCACCTCGTAAAATACCTCCACCGCCCCCTCCAAAGAGGAAGCCATCACCAACTCGAAGTGCTAGGTCCCCTGGGTCCGGCTCGCCGCCTGGAGGGCCACCACAGTATTCTCCGCCCTCCCCAGTTAACCAGGCCCAAAGGGACGAAGAACCACCACCGCCAAAACCTAAAGGACTGTTGTCCTCACAGAGGGAGTTGCTGGCCTTGCAGGATCCATCAGGGGGTTGGCCTCTAAACAGTCGGCTTGCAAACGTATGTGGCACCACAATAACAGAGCTACGAAAGGCGTGTCCTCATGGAGGGGGTGTTACCATGGAGACGGCGTGGGCGACGGCCTTAGCTCTTGGCTGCCTGCATCTGAAGTTTGGGTTCAGCAAAGAGGAGTGGCAGCTTAGGGCGGATAAAGGCTGCAGGTGGCTCCAAGCGAACCTGCCCATAGATAATACCGGTTATATGGACATATTAGAGAGAGCTGACGAGATGCTCAGGATCACGCTGATGTATGAATGAATCGGAAGACCACAGGCTTCCCAGGCTACTGATGTGTGTAAAAAACCTCAGAAAGTATGGGTAGGAGAGAGAATAGTAAAAAGGGCTCAAATCCTCAAACTTCCCGCAGAAGTAGCTCTGGATATTATTGTAGAACAGAATGGGAAGCCTGTGGACAGACTGCACTAAATCTTTATGTACACTGCGGCTAGAGGAGGTATATCGTACTGAAATGTGGAACATGTTAGACGAAAGACTGGCACTTTCTAACGCAGTATAGAAATTTAAATCTGTCGGTTATTGAAAGCCATAGCAACAAGTACGTATCAGACATAGGAGCTGTGTAAGGCAGAACCTTTTTACGTTTTATGCAAACGAACAAGGAAGCGACGGTCACGCCCGCAATAGCGAGAACATAGAAATCAAAACGTTTTTTGTCAAGCTTGCTCCGAAGGTTGTATGTGGCATTGAACCTTTTAAACCCCTACTACAACTGCAAGCCCCAAACGGATTTCCGAAGCAAATGAATCATAGTGTATTTTCCAGGCATTCCAGATGAGAATAGGGGGTGTAGGAATATGGTGGGTAAATCTGGAGAATATCTCTGCATGACCGCATGAAAGTTACCAAAAGAGTAGGCAGAGGTTTGAGCTAGGTTACCACCGAAATCGTCACCATAAAATACTTTGAAAACCACAGCTATTATTGATCACGGACACTCACATAACACTGACCGAAGGCGAATAGCCAGGCTCAGAGGCGGATCCATAAATTTCAGAAAGGGGGGGTGGATAGTGTGAAATGTAGGGACCATAAATTGCAAATTTCCTTCAGCAAATAGAGTAAATATATGGGGAAATTTCCCGAGAAAGGGGGGCTGCAGCCCCCTCCCCTAAATCCGCCCCTGCGGCTAGTTTAGAGTAGGAAAGCTTTGACGGGGACATCTGCACAAACCCTAAACGCCAAGCCACTAAAAAGACTGTCCTTTTCTCTTAGAACGGGTCGTCGTAACATAGCCAGAATAAAATATCGAAAAATGGTAGGGAGATTTGGTAATTCAGGACAGGATGTAGTTATAATACGTGGGCTGTGTGACGTTCCGATGCTTTCTGGAGGTAGCCGTATTAAAATATTAACTTAATATTAAAGATACCAACCAATAAAACAGATTCCCTAGTGGAAGCTTCAATTTGTTTATGTATTCTTCAGGAAATGCAAACGAGAAGAAGTTCTCATTAGGACGGACACATATAGAACTTTATGCATGAGCGACATTATTTAAGGGTTTATGTAATAAAAATATAATAATGCATGCTGTATAGGTAAAAGTAAAAAAAATAAATATAGAACTATCCTTTATATTTGTTGAGCCATTTTCTTTATTCGTGAAGAGAACTTATAAGTCCTTGCTTAGTAGCTGATTACCACCACACTTTTAGATCCCATTCGCTGGCCTTTCAGTCACATCCACGTCAAATACAAGAAGAGAGGAAAAAACGCAAAAATTGACGCGTGATCAACTGAATTGAAAAGCTCACAGGTAGGCGCACGGTTACACTTACTAGACGTCTGCATTTAATTGCATCTGTGTCACTTATCAAGAAAATTTTTGTTTTGCCATTTTGAGGTGTTATGCCTAGTACATACGCCGCTCTTATCATGAGCCGATCCAATTGCAAAATCTCGATAAAACAATATTGTTCGTCCATCTCTGGTCTGCCTGTCACCTAGACTATTCTAAATCATACCGGTAATGTAGAATCCATTTAAATGCCCCGATTTTCGCGTATTTCACGGCAACAGGTTGGATCGGCTCATGATAAGAGCGGCGTATGTACTAGGCCTTAGTCGCCCAATTCTGATATCGACCCGAGATTACGAATAATTTCATTTTGCCATAGTAAACTCTGCGCTCTTTTCTTCTGACTGTGAGAATAGCCCTCCTCAGCTTGGGCGTAATGTTTTGCCCATTTCAGAACACGCGGAGGCCTGTTATTGGACCAAAACTCGCCTATTCCCGCCTATTCTCGCCTGTTCTTGCCTATTACCGCCAAGCATTTTAGACCAAAATTTTCTGTTCCCGCCTGTTCTCGCCTATTCCCGCACATTCCGGCCTCTACTCGCTCATTACTGTATCCCATTCCTGCCAATTCCTGCCTCCTCCCACCATACTGTCTCAAATTTTTTATTTGCCTGCTCTTCTGTAAATAGCATTTCACAGTCTACATTCACTAAGCTTGTATCTCTCTTTGTTTGGAATGCTTCCATATTCATATATCCTTCGGTGCGTAGCAGAAAAAGAAAGAGAGAATACTCATGGGATGCCACGTGATCTGAAATTGGAAAACATTACGCCCAAGCCGAGGAGGTCTATAGACCGATCCCTATTTTGACGATAGCTCCGCCCACTCATAGCAAACAATAGGAAGTTTTCCCTACGGAATTCAAAATGTCCGAGCAGCAAACTTGAATATCGAAGATTTTTCAAAAAATATTAAATCCAAATTGCATGCAACAACTTCTAACACCTCCCTGCAATCGGTGTCTTTTCGCGCTCTATGCCAAAGATAAAATTTGGCTTGTCCGACGTAGCAACAGTAACTAGGGATATAACAATGAATGCGGGATCGGTGAATTGGCCGAGCCCCTGTCCTATATCACTTTGACGTCATGGTTTGTTTACATGAACAAGGTAGCTGAAATTTGGTTCAAATAAAATTTCCATTCGAGATGTTGGTCCTGATATTCTAGCAACAACTTTGCTTTACATCATGAATGGCATTTCCATTACGGTCATTGCTGTCCCCTCTGGCGACCATGATTCATAGCGCTAAAACAATAGGGTGTTTTGATATGACGTCATAAACTAGAGTAACCAAGTGTGCACATTGTCATTAGGGTTTTATTGAAATACCCATAAATACATCTGGTAAATAAGACAATAAATAGGAAAATATAATATAGTACACAATTAATATAGTACACAATTCTTTTTCTACTTCAAAGTTCTATTCCCCCTTTCTACATGGAATGCTTAAAAAGAGGCTGTTGCGCATAAAACAGTCTTCGGCTTCGTTTCCCTGGGAAACGCATACTATTTAAGCGAAATCATGTCATCCATCTTCTATAATAATATGCACTTGTGATGTTTAGCCCTCTTCGATGAGGAAGATTTTTTCTTTGATTTCTAAAAGAATGAAAAACAAAAAAGATACCAGACGCATTAATGGAAAAAAATATTTCTACTGAAAAACAAAAAATGAATAATGAAATGATACTATAACACGGGGCTGTTTCTATTAAGCCCGGTGCACACTAGCGACATAACGACATAAGGACGTTATGTTGCAGCGAAAAAAACATGGGAAAATAATTGAAATAATCAATATTTTCCATCGATCATCATTAGATTACTTCACCAAAGCAATCTTATGTTATTTTTTGTGGACTTCAACGTTTGGAAAGCACTAAATTTTGTTCGCGTGATATTTTTCTTATGTCGTTATGTCGCAAGTGTGCACCAGGCATTACAGTTTACCTTTTCGGCACCAAGCATTGGCTCGGCTGAGCTATGGGTTGAGGTTTCTTTTCTGAAAAAATATAAAAGGAATCTTTGATACCCTACAGTTTTGTTTGCGTCTTGCCGGCGACGAGCTAAAAAGTTCTGGAGGACTCCAAATTTGGCAGACCTAGGTTCTATCCTAATTCCGATCTAACGAACTCGTCTAATTTGTGACAAAAACAGCGACAAGTGCAAGTGCTTGGATTTTTTACGCATGCTCAAGAAATGGGCGATTCCAGCTATAACGCACGCGCGCTCTGCATGTCGGTAAATGAGGGACATTTGTCGAGCAAAATGTTAAAAAAGCGTGCGCTGCATTCTGGTAGTTGTGGACACAGCTGGGCATTTTTGAATAAAGAAGAATGCGCGCCCTTATAGATCTAATCGTCCATTGAATTCCTCGAGCCTTTGGCTCCTTAGATCCTTCATACATGGTACACTATAGTGTCCTTCTGTATATCCTCGTTCTATAAGACATGGGAGATTTATACGGAAGACACTATATGCCTCGTCGCCTTCCGCTGGCCAGACGGCCGAAGGCTCTGGGGTGAGATTGCAACAGTTTTTGAGTACCACTTTCCTCAACGAAATGAGAAACGTAAACCTATTTCACAGGCGCCAATTATGAATAGTTTATGTTTCAAGGGCATTCTCGAACCCACAGCTCTGGTGACAGCAACTGACGCATGCGCAAGCCAGATTTGATACAGAGCCGTTAAGAGAAATAACTTTGTGTACATGCCCCAACGTTCAAAATCAGCCAATCAGCGAAGGCTCTCAAATTGATGTCCCCTGAACCTCCCTCGCGAGCAGACGAGCCCGGGGAGCTCTGGGTACGAGTTACCTTCAACCTTTCCACCCTACTCTCTCTTTTTGCCTTCGCCTTCCACGTAAGGTCAATTACTTTACTGATCCATCGATACATGACTTATAGGTCGAGGGAAGGAAAGGCGCGCAAACGATACCTGTAATGGTCACAGCGACACCAGTTATACTCGCTTTACTGTCAGTGATGCTTCCATTAGTACTGTTGAGACGCTGTTGAATGTAAAATGCAAGTTACATCAGAAGCATATAGCTGAGTTGAAACAGATACGCGCGTCCAAGCTTGGGAAATGGTAAAGTGCAAAAAGGACAATACTTAGCCTGCATTATTTCGTGGTGCACGCGCATACCAACGCTTTTTGTCAAGTGCTGAGCGCTGCTATTAATGCGAATACGCGCAACAGGAAACTTTACTGATACAGTAACAACTACACGAGCATTTGTAGCGGAGCTCCTTAGCGGCCGAGGGCCGCAGAGCGGAGCACCATAGGTATCGCAGGAAGAATACAATAGAACTCCGGTATACGATCGACTTCATTTTTCATGGTTCAGCGGTATTCCCATTTGGATATCGGGGGCGCGTCCGTGTCTGCGCGCCCCTACCACAGGCAACCCAGAAACCGTATTTCATTTCATACTGCGCGTCCGTTAACAAAACAATATGTAACCGGAAGCTCCGCTTTTAGCCAGTGGCTAAATCTATATATTAAACCTTACCTCTGCCCATCTACCCGCAGGAGTGGTTGGTGTGCTAACGGGAGATTGAAGTGATTTCGGAGTTGATGATTTAGATGTTGGCTTTCCGTTGTCTTTGGAGTTAATCTGTGAAGACAAAGTGAAATCAAAATAGTTGAGATGGAAACACGGGGCTTCTGAGGAACTAAAAAAATTTTTTAATATATCACGATATATCATAGAAACTTTGGAGCTGGAAAGAACCCTAGTAGTGTGTGGCGAACCTAGTGCTGTACGAATACTTGAGTTTACTGTTGACGCTACGGCAGGAAAACTCACCCTGCTGCGAGCCCACGGAGGAAGTTGACCAACACTGAACCGGTAATTGTCGGATTCTGACTGACTCTCGTCTGAACAAAAAAGAGACAAAGGAATCAGCATAAAATAACATCAGGCAGGGAACCTATCATCTATTGGTGGACGTTCGACACACAGGAGTACAATAATTTATATTTATAATATACAGGGCAAAATTACTCGATCCTGATTGGCTAAGAGCGAGGACATTTTTCTTTATTGACACACGTCTGAATACGTGCAGTCAACACGAGCGCTGAATTTTGCCCTTTTATATCATAAACATGTAATCACATGGGTTCCTCGTAAAATTAGGGATTTAAATTTCACTTGTGTTTTCAATTTTTACAAATTGCCCTCGCCGCAGACGGCTCGGGCAATCTTGGAAAAAAATTGAAACCACTCGTGAAATTAATCCCTAATTTTACTTGGCCCCATGCGATTACCTATACTTAGATTGAATCACGTGAGAATAAAAAGTTGACAAGGTTTCAAATAACTCCCCTCTCTCAAAGGACAATATGACGGACTCAGCGTCGCCATCGCACTGCACGCGTTGTACCAAAGATTTCTCACTCTCAAAGTACCAATTTCCCGTTCAAAATGTACAATCTAAAAATAAACTCTTCTACTCCTGTGCATATTGCTCGACCTAGTGGAGATGGGTTAATCGGCTCCTACAAAAGGTAACACTAGCATGGATTTCTCCGTCAATCAAATAATCCTCCGCCAAAAAGGAATCATTAGCTTTTTTAAGTTAGATCGTCGTTTCGACATTGCGCTTCTATTGGTGGAAAACTGTTTGACGGAAGTGAAAGAGCGCGATTACCAGACTCCTTGGGGCTGACACTACCTTGGACGGGATTTTCTGCTTTCGAGTTTCTGCTGCTTTCTTGGATTTGCGAGTCTGTCTCCTCAGCAGGAGATGACGCGGACTCATGAGCAGTTGCTTCTTTGACCAAAGTTCTTCTCCTTGAAAAAATAAAATACGTCCGAATTCAGGCTGCGACTAGAATTTGCACTCCTGAACATTGCTTGAGTAATTTGCAATGGCATTCAACTCTATAAACAACTCTAATGTTGTAAGAGTCCAAAATTACCCCCATGTCAACCATGCATACGTAGTTGTAATTAGAAGATGATTTAGATATTCAACAATGGAGATTTGCGTTTTCCTTTTGACGAGACAAAAGGTGAACGTGTAACTGAACACGCCGTAAAAGCATGGTGCCGAAGCATGGTTCCGTGCCGTGTCTAAGCATTTTGATTGGTTGATCAGTCATTTCTCGTGATGTGATTGGCTGAATGTTTGCGAGAAAGCGAGGTTTCATACCACGTCGTGACGTGACCGTACCGTGTTCCGTACATTTTCACAGTCATGCGAACTCTTCTCCTTTACTGGAAGAGGCGAAAGAGGCGGAAGTTCGGAACCTCTGACATGCAGGATGGAGCGGGGAAAGGACGTAGCGCAAACATTTCATAGCTCAAACAACTCCGATAAGTGTTATGAATAGGCTTACTTTGGGCGTAGATTTCCTGGATCGTGCTTCTTGGAAGTGTCCTGCTTCTCTGCGGTGTTTTCTAAGAATTCGATCTGACTAACATTGACGACGGGTTCCGTGTGCGATCGTGGTCTGAAATCAATTGCATGCCAAAATAGGCCATGTTCGAATTACGCTCTAATGCCTACAAACATTAACCTCAAGTCGAGGCTCTCTTATGAAATTACTGTAAATGTATTAGAACTTGGAGAAAGCCTCGATTTGAAGCTTTTGTCTTGTAAGCATTGGATCCTAATTCGAACCTGGGCTATTCAAACAATAACCACCTTAATTTCATGTACTCAAGTGTCATAAACCCATGGGTACTCTGGACTTTGATTTCTGCGGGATGGTGCAAAGTATGTTTTGGGTGAAGCTTTAGTAATTGTAATTTTGGCGGTCGATTAGCATTGTTTTGCATTGATTAGTTGGCATTAAGAGCAAGCTCTGCGACTTTTGTCCGTAATCTTAACGGGATTTGTGGGGAGTTTCAATTTCGTTCATGGTATTTCTGGAGTTTTATTTTCGTGCCTCTTTCCTGACAAAAAATCAGGACTAACCCCTGGGGTGACAAGTTATATTTATGCTTAGTGTCCTATGTGAGAGTGCAGCCTAAAAATTGCAAATCCGCTCATTATCTATTCCGCACTAACAAATTCCTAAAGAGTCTTGCATATGGTAATGTGAGTACAAACCTAGCTGCTACTTCCTCTTGTTTATTTGTATCCTCACTTGCAAGTGGTAAATAATTAGGCCTTTCTGGGACATTATTTACTTTAAATGTATCTTTCCTGAAAACAAAAACAGTTATCTTTCGTTTAAAATGACTAAACGCACTTGCATTTAATTATTTTCACAAAAATGATATTCCTCTCATTTAGGGCTATACCATAGGCACACATAACCATTCGGATTGCATAGGTCTCCTCTTACTTTCCAATCCGGTGAACCACACGTAGAGGACATATTTTTTTTCTTGTAGTTCGCAAAATAAGGGACTACAAGCAGTCTAAACGATATTTTTTTTATCATTTAAAGCTTTATTCCTTTATTCCTCTGTATTCTTTACATGTTTTTTTTTTTTTTACATATATATATCTAGGCGTGGGCTACCTCAGATTATTAATTCAATCTTAGAATTATAATAGTACCCCGCCCCCCAAACGCACATTTAAAAGCAACACTTGGAACGAACAAACGACAATAAACATCGACAACTGCACAGCCCTCTTCTTGACTCATTATCACACATTAAAAAATTGGAAGCAAATCTGCCCATTTTTTATAATGGAAATCTAGTTTTCCTCTTTCACGAGCGATTGAAGTTTCAATATTGTAAATTTCATGAACAAATTTGAGAAAAAGCTTAAAATTGAGCTTCAGACCTTTCACCCTTTGATTTAAATATAAAACGCTTTGCTAATAAAATCATGTGATTAATCAGAGTCCAGTTTTCAACAGGGTAAAACACTCCAAAGATGACATCATCTTCCCTCAAGTGGTCCACATGCAACCCGTAGTCAATCAAAAACAATTCCCAGCTTCTCCAAAACTCCTGAACTAAACTGCAATGAAATAATAAATGTTCAAGGGATTCGATGGTTTTAGAGCAAAAAGAGCAAAGGGGTGAGGTTTCTTTCCCAATTTTGTGTAGGAAGCGATTCACTGGTAGTATTCTGTTTAAAATTTTATATTGAAACTCCCGCGTCTTCGTGTCCAGAGCGACTTTATATGGTAGGAGATAGATTTTCTCCCAATTGCGATCTTTTGTTACTACCGAGTAAGTCATTTCGTACCTCTTTTTCGCTGTTGGAAATATAGAGGATTTAGGCAGAAAATGTTTATAAATAATCTTGGAGGTCAACGTCTCTAAAACAAACGTTTTTTCTCCAATGATGATGTTGAGGTTGTCTTCCAAAGGTCTCGCGGTAGAGTGGGCTCGCTCACGAAGGAAAAGCTTCCAACTAGGGGGGATAGAATCATATAAGGACGACATAAAAAACATCTCCTGAACCGAGAAATACGACGATGCCATCGAACCCATCCTAAGATTCCCCCGGTCATCAAAAAAATCACAGACCTTAACAACTCCCTTTTTATGCAACGAACAGTTGTACACTGATTTATTGTCCACTAATATAGACGTATTATTCCAAATAACTTGATCGAGAACATCTTCGAGGGAGGAAGGAGGTTGAGGCGCCACGAATTCCGGCCACGCTTGTAAACATTCACGATAGAAGGGAGGGAGCGTAATCGGGAGAGATTTTAAGGCGAAATTACAACGAAATAAAAAAGTGCCTCCAACGTTTCGTAGAAAACTATTCAAGAAAACCTTCCAGATTGCCTTATTCTCTTCTAAATACTTCTTCACACACATAACTCTCTGAGTTTTTACCATATCTTCAATATTTGGCATTTTAAGGCCGCCTTGCGATAAATCATTGATTATAGCACGTCGCTTAATTTTATCCGGTTTTCCGTTCCAAAGAAATCCGAAAATAACTTCATTTATCAATTTGAAATAATCTGGAGAGCCCGCAAGTGGAATTAAATTGTATAGAATTTTAGGGAGAGCAAAAGCTTTAATAATCTGAACTTTTCCTAGCAAAGTGAGGCCCCTCCAGCTCCAACAATGTAACGTTTTCCGGATCGAGTTCAATGTTTCCTCGAAGTTAAGTTTTTTTAGAGCTAGTTTATTATACGTAAAATACACGCCTAAAATCTTTACATGTTCGCTGATTTTTTCGATTCCTAAATCCTGTTTAGAGATGGCCATCGGCCCTAAAATAAGAACCTCCGTTTTTTCACAATTAACTCTGAGACCAGAAAAAGTGCCGAAGAAAGCGATAAAAGCAAATAGGCGCACAAAGTCGGACTTCCCGCTTACAAATACGGTTAGGTCGTCGGCGAAAGCAACCGCTTTTATTTCTTCAGTTCCAAATGTAATTCCGCGAATCTCTGCTTTATTCCGGAGCGCAACTAACAAGGTTTCCAGAACTATTATAAACAAAAAAGGTGCGAGAGGATCTCCTTGGCGGACTCCTCTATGTATTCCAAACAAAGGTGTGGCGAACCCATTATTCATAACACAACTGGAGATACCATTATAAAATGTTTTAACCCATTCGATGAGCATGGGTCCAAAATTCATTGCCTGCAAAGTTGATGTTGACCGAATCAAAAGCTTTTTCGAAATCAATTGTGACCAGTAAACCCTTGACTTTCTTGGACTGGCAGTGATACATTAAGTCGTCAATGCTACGATGTCTAAACGATATCGTTTTCGTTCATAATAACGCGCGAAGCAAATGGCTCATGGCTCATGGGGACGACAACAGTCTTTAGGTCAAGGAGAGTTATCTATATTACTCATATCAATGTGCGTGGCGTATTCTAGTTCTACCTTATAGCACCGTTTTTATTATCAAAACTCTCTCCGTTCTCCATCTTTAGTTCCGTGCTTGTCTCCTCTGTGCCTGGTTCGCTAACATGAATTGTTTCTCCTCTGTAAAGAAATTAAGATGACAAGTAACGAACCACATCATTCAAGGATTTGTTTGCACTGATATACTCAATACTCACCCGTTAATATCGTTGTGCTGGTCGTCCGGGATCTCGTCGTGTCTCTCTAGTTCCGGATTAAAACGGTTTTCTTTCATTTTAGTGGTGATTGTGAACGTTTCAGTCCTGAAACACAACAACATCAAACAACAAGTTAAAGATAATTATAGTACATCAAACGAATTTATACTTCAAGTGGAATAAACTATTGGTCGTTTCAAAATCTCTGATTCTTAGCGCCTGTCAGCCACACGTTGTCATTGGCTGGAAGAGACCCATCAACACATGAATGGTTTCCCTGTTCCTTTCACAGGAAATGAATAGCAGAATAAAAATTGAAAACGTCCTTAAACTGGAAAACGTTTGCAAGATGACTACTACCATTTGCGTTCAACCCTGAAGCTTGACGATTTTTTTGCGAATGTTTACGTTTCAAACGTGCACGTTTTGTCGAGAAGTGGTCATGTTTCTCGCTCGCTGATTGGCTGCAGTTTTGACCGTTATTTTTCAGCCAATCAGAGAGCGAGAAACGTGACTATTTCTCAGCAAAACGTGCACGTTTGAAACGTAAACCTACACGAACAAATCGTCAAGCTTCAGGGTTGAACGCAAATGTTAGTATAGAGCCAATTTATACTTCAAGTGGGACAAATTATTTGCCGCTTCAAAATCTCTGGATAGGAAACGGTTTCTTTGCAAACAAAAACATTGACTCAAAAAATTGCTGCTTTAAAAATTTTAAACGTGACTTTAAAAATGATTAAAATTAACAAAATACCTGTAAAAACAGTTGTTCGGTGTCCTGTTAAAATGTTACCAAGAAAAAATCTGAATCAAACTACATATTCTCTTAGACACAAGGAATTCAAGCCGTACATCTCTTCGCAAACAAATCTTGAGCTGAGCCCTCAGTGAAGCTGCTGACCTGCTGTTATTTCGCATGCGCAGTAAGACAAAATAACCCCCCTCCCCACAGTCAAACTCTGAAATTGAGATTCTGTTGGAAATGTGCCGAGGCAGACAACGGAGTTTTATAATTATATTTTAGCTGATCGGAGACAAGAGGAAAGCTGAAAACTTCAACTAATCTTGATAAGCAACTGACCTTTGCATCTAGCATAATTATGACGCTTTGTATTCTCCCGGGGTCGCGTTTTAACTCACTGAATATTCCTGAGATGTTTTCGCAAGATGACGCCATGGGATTCGAGAGAGGAAATTTTGACGTCTCATTCCTCGAAAACTGAACCTAGTACCACGCTTGAACTTTCGTATACCTTCAATTACCCTAAGAGGATTCAAGAAAAAGTGGAAAGTCTTTTGGAATTTGTGTCAAAGTTCTTTAACTTATTTATTTTCTTCGAGCGGTCGTTTCTGAAGAAATTCCTGTGTGAAATCATTCATTCGGTGTTCTTCGCTGATCGGAGGCCCGTCGAAAGCAGTAGAAAGTCGCATGGAATGCTGCGAGGAGTGGAAGATAGGAATTAGCCAAGAAAAAGCACCACGGAAGTGTATTCTGCAGAAATTCTTGTTTAGTGCTTGCCATCTTGAAATTGACAATGTTGTAGCAATAATTATTCAGGTCAAAATTAAATACTTTTTTGTGGAAAAACTGAACCTAGTACCATGACGAGAGTCGGCACAGACATTCTACCATTTACACTCGTTCGTATTGCCGTGGAGTTGTTCTTGGAATTTGTGTCCAACATACTGAAAATAATTATTTCATTGATACGAGTATTCTTCCTTCGGTGTTGCAATGTCATTTGCAAGAACACTCGAAAACAAGTAATTCAGAGATCTTCGCGGATCCGAGGCTCGATTGAAAGCAGTTGGAAGTCACATGGAATGCCTTGGAGCATTGGAGATGTGAAAGATTTGAATTATTCAAGAAAAAGAATATCGAGATTTCAAGTGTATTCTTCCCTTGCCATCCTGAAATTGACAATGTTGTAGCAATAATTATTCAGGTCAAAATTAAATACTTTTTTGTGGAAAAACTGAACCTAGTACCATGACGAGAGTCGGCACATACATTCTACCGTCTACATTCATTCGTATCGACGTGGAGTGGTTCTTGGAATTTGTGTCCAACATACTGAAAAAAATTCATTCAAATAAGTATTCTTCCTACTACAGTGCAGCAATGCCATTTGCAATTACACTCCAAAAAAATCATTCAGAGATCTTCGCTGATCCGTGACTCGATTTAACAGATTTAAAGCAGTGGAAACTAAAAGTCGTCTTGAATAGAATGCTACGAGGACTTTGACGCATTGGAGATATGAAACATTTGAATTTTTCAAGGAAAAGTATATCGAGATTTCAAGTATTCTTCGCTTGCCAACTTGAAATTAACAATGCATTGCAAGTAATTATTCAGGTGAAAGTTAAATATTTTGTTGTGGAAAAACTGCACGAAGCACCATGACGAGAGTCAGCACAGATATTCTGCTATCCACATTCGTTCGTATCGTCGTAGAGTTGTTCTTGGAATTTATGTCCAACATACTTAATATGAACGAGAAACATCAATAGAAGTATATGACCGGAAATGGCTAGAGTCTAATTAGTAGCAATTGCTTTTCGAGTTAGGTTCCTAGTATAGCCAGCGCCATAGCGAAGCAGATTTAGGGAAGATTATAACATAAAAACATAGCACTATAAAAACATAGCACTGATGTAAACGGATTGATTTGCAATAAAAAAGTTTCATAGCTGGATGGCTTGCGAAGTTATTGTCACCAGCGGTGATGAAGTCATTGCCTGGAGTGCTGGCACTTGAAAGGTTCAAAGTATTCTCAACTCCCTATTTGTGTGTTTCCTGACATTACGTAAGCCACATTTTCAGTTGATTAGCTTAGAAAAATCCAAGAAATCGTCTCTAGTCTTGGCCGCAATAAATTTGTACAAGCGCAGTTTGCACCAAGCGTAAATATAACCATATTATCCGCTCTATCACAAAAACATTCAGAAACTTCTAGCTATAAAGAGTGCGCACATCAGAAAATCGCGGACTTTCTGAAAACATACACAATATTTTCTTTTATATTAATACAAATCAAGAGAAAATAAATCATTTTCTCTTGTTCAAATATGCTATTATCGCTTCGGAATCATTCACTCGATGTGTTATCTGAATCGTAAACACTATTCGAATTCTCGCTTCGCATCGAAAAGATCACGCAATTTGGAATTTGACTGCAGCTTTTACACAAGTCAGCTGTACATATTGATTTTACAATGTGGGCTCATGAATAAATTCCAGCGCGCGCATATATTTAGGCAGGATACGAGTCCGCACAAGTTTTGCTCGTTTCGATTAGATTTCCGCTCGAATTCCTTGTGTAGAAGAAACACAGCTTGCACGTTTGACTCGCGAAAGCCATGCCGTGTCATTGATTTGTGCATCAAACCTTACACTACCTTATTACAGACGTGTCTTGTGTCGTCATAACTGTGGCCTCTTGTTTGCCTGCTGCTCCATTCTCTTGTACCGAGTCGGGAACGAGAGGTTTTACTATTCTTCTTATGGGCTGCTCGGATAATCTATTTAAAATTAATAAAAATAAGATACAAAGATACTAGCTAATGAAGGCTACTCTATAACTCGAGTATATCGATGCACTTCACGAACAAACTTAACTTTCCTCCTGTAGTACCTGCGCTTCCTAGGGGTGGGTGTTTCTTTGTTGGGCACTTGCAATCCTAATTCACCAAGTCGGTCGACAATATTCTGGGAGAAAAGAAAAATCGAGAGTATGAGTACATAAAAATAACATAGATGCGCAGAGCGTACAGGAAGCTATTTGCTGATGTTCTTCGGCACTTATAGGACAGGACGCCCCACATGGAAATCAGCCGTTTTTATGTTTGTAAATTCAGTTGTTGTGGCCAGCGTGGCTAAATAAAGGTTTATGTATGTATGTAGGACCGGCCGTCATAACCTTGTTCCCAGCATTCCCACGAATGGGCTAATCATGAGAAAAGAGATTAGACTTGTTTGCGTCACCGGTTAAAGCAATGCGGTGTTAATTTTCATTTTGGTTTTGGTTTTAATTAAAGCAGGTGATAAATTCAAGAAAATATTGTGCATATGCTCACTGGCAACTTTTATTAAAGACTTGATTGTCTGAAGTAGTTCTACCCTTTCCCTATCGATTTGGAATAAAACATGACTTTTTTAATCACGACGCGTCCGGTAAGAAAACACAAAAAATACTTGCCTTTGAGAAAAATGCAAAAAAAAAATAATAATAATACTTGCCATCCCGGGATTCGAACGCCGGACTATTACTTTACAGAGCGAAAATCATACCATTCGGCCACTCAGTAGATCAATTACCCGAAGAGGAACTTTTATTTTTTATACATAAATATTGAAGTCGACCTTGGATTCAGTAAGACTTTGATCTCGGAACTCATTTCTTAGACTTGTTCTTTCTCATTTCTCACCTGTAATGTTTTTCCCCTTTCAGTTTCATCCATATTTGTGTATGTCTTGTACTTTTATGGATAGTTCTTTGTCAATTTCGACCGTTGTTTGCTGTATTCCACGCTCGATTTAAATAACTGATCGATCGCATGACTATAAACTCGCAAAACATTCACCTCGTAAATTAGGTGATTGGAACAAAGCAGCACGACGTTGAAAACATGCAGCACAAAACTGAGGAAAGGTTTTATTTTCAAGCGCTCTGGCATCATTTGATCGCTTGTAGCAATAAAATTAAGAAATATATTGCGCATGCTCAGTGGCAACTTCAATATTGTTAACGTTTTAGTACCTTAGCCATACTTATTTACTTGCCGTAATGGAAATATCCTAAATAATACACGATAGTGGGCATGTATGACGTGATACCGAGAGCATGCTCAATTGACATCACCTCCAAGAAGAAAATGCTCGTCCCACATGGACGACTGATTGGCCTATGTGGCCTATATATGTGTTGGCAAAGGTGAAGTACTTAGATGGGAGAAGGGACGAGACACAGGATACCCAGCGCCGAACAAGTGAATGCCATGATGATACAAGGGAGGGGATGGTGGGGAGACGTACCGATTGATGTAGCAAGGGAGGGGAGGGTAAAGGTGATGCAGTGCTATGATTGGCTCAATTCAAATATTTGTAAGGCAGAAACTTCATGACCCGTGATTCTTGTGCGACTGAAGTATAATCAATGTAGAAACAGGAGCAACATGGAGTGCAAGCTGGACGATTCCCGCGAAGTGACATACATAGTCACATAGTTCGAGGGCGATGACTAAGAAGCGATTTGCTGAGCAAATAGCTTCAACAAGGAAGTGTAGCAAAGACGTCGCCTCTTCTGCCACCGCCAACTCTCGGTGCCGGTCTTTTGCCCACTGAAAGGCGTGAGCACGATCTAGGTTTTGGCCATCTTAATGTCACTAAGGAGATAACTTGCTGTAATTGATTGCTGGCCCATTCGGGCAGGACGGGCCGTACGCGACATGGATCACTTTCAGAATCGAAACCCAGTGATGTACTCAATTCCTAGAGAAACACGGATGGCTCAGTGTTACGGCACTGGGTCTCTCACCGCTGTGGTCCGGGTTCGACTCCTGCCGGGACAGAGGAAAGTTTCTTTCTGTTAGTGTCTCGGTCGAAACTGGTTCATATTGTGAGTTGAACTTTGTTCTACTGTGTTTCACGTCTTTCGGATGAGACAATAAACCGAGGTACCGTCTCGCCTTTCTACTCTACTCAGTATCAGGGGGCGTCAAAGAACCACTGGGGACGTAATAAACCCTCTGACAGTGACCACCCTCAGTGTCTGTAATTAGGACCGCTTGCCTACCAGTGGCGCCCTTGGGACCCAACGTAATTCAGCTTACTAGCTGCAGTTTGGGGAGTCGGTCGCAAATACTTTTTTTAATACTTTTATTTTTCCTGAGGAGTGATGAGAATTCACGGAAAATCTCGACAATTCCCGGCACGTCTAAAAGTCTAAACGTCCCCAACGATACTATATGAATATAAACTAAGTTATAGAAAAGTTTAAAACAGTTTTTACCTGCGTGAAGCTGGTTGGCAATGCCCAAATAAAAATACACCTTGAAGGAAAAAAAACAACAGAATAATTATGATGTTGAACTGGATAATTTTTGTAGTGGAAATGCCCCTTACCCATCTCCAGACACGGTTATTAGTTTACGACAGTCATTCGTAAACACAATATCAGTCACTTGTTCTGAATGCCCCAGCAAACTTGCATTGAAGTCACCAGTTTCGAAGTCATAGATGGATACGGTCTTGTCTGAACAGCTAGAAGCGGTGTAGTACCCTGACTTGTCCATGGAAACCTAAGACAAGGATGACAAGTCATTCATACAAACATGCCACAGTACGTCATAAAGAGAGCGGGTGAATTGCTGCTGAATGGCTTCCGGCCTTCCAACCAATTAGGGGCCGACCATGTGACTTCTAAGGGGGGGGGGGGGGTGGATGATTTTGAAAAAAAATATCCTGCACGGGGGCCGAAAAAAATTTCCTGCACAGCATTTTTGCATTTTTGTCATAATCCTCAACTAATTTAACGAAATAAATATCCTACAATGTCTTAGAGACGTATAAAAAAATCTTGCAAAAAAAAATCATCCACCCCCCCCCCCCCCCCAAAAAAAAAAGTCAAATGGTCGGCCCCTTAGGACTGATAAAAACTTGAAATTGTTACTGTATGACAGCTTACAGTCAGCTTGAATCCCGTCAGCCAATGGATGCGCTGCATGTCAGTTCTTGAGGGACATCATCACGTTTAAATCAAACATACATTTCTCACTGGTATAGCTAGTTTTGCGGGAAAAAGGTGGTCTGCGCGTCGGCAGGGCGTACACATGGACAATAACAACCACAAGTTTGAGATCGTGGCTGCAAAGACGCGAAAAAGGCTAACGCACGAAACGATAGCATAACACTAGTTCTCCGCGGCGTTTCTCAACCATTGGTTGTTATTATCCGTATATTTCTATTTAACAGTGACACACATTATTGATGCTAATGAGACCGTTATTACGTGAATGAAAGGGAACAGAGAAGGATTTCAAAAGGCCAACCTTGACAAGTATACCATCATCGCTTCCTGATCCTCTGTAAGATTTAAGTTGCCTTCCAGTAGAAGAGTCATAAACCCTGTAATGATATATTTTGGAATTTTATTTTATGCAGCTATCAATTATTTTTCTAAACAACAGAGACTATGGGCGGCTGCGATTAGCCTGTGATTGCCGACACCACTTGGCGCTCTCCGAAGGAGACTCATGCAAAGCGTCTACATGCTCAAGCCAAACATTCCATATTGATGACGTATTTTGACTCAGACCTGATCAAGAAAATTGCGTAGCCAGTTAAACTGCATCTTTTTCATCTTATTTGAATTCCTCACTATTAAGTGCTTTGTGCGCTATAAAATTAAATATCATCTCATTACCTGGTCGCGCAATTCTTTTGACCAGATATGGGTCAAAATACGTCATCAGTATGGAATGTTTGGCTTGAGCATGAAGACGACTCGTTGCGAGAGTCTATCGGCGAGCGCTACAAAAAAGACTTTCGCAGGCTATAGCTGGTTGAGATCGAAAATCCTACATAGCAGTGCAATAAGAAACATATAAGTGAGTTATATGTTTCTGGGGCAATGCAGAAATAATATTAGCTTCGCTTAGCGACAAGTTGTCTTGATTATTTTTTGTGCGCAGCTTACCTTATCATTCTGTCTTGACAAGCAGTGGCAGCTAGATTTCTAAACAAGCAAAGATACAAATCATATGAAAACGTGTCCCTTTGCTGAGTCATGTACACAAGCATTGTTACATGTACCTTGTTTTATCAATGACTAGATCATGGAGTCTGGTTTTCCCTACGAAGTTTGCAACACGGACGAACTGGAGTTCAGGATTCTAAAGGGAACATAAAAGCAACCCATTAGGAGGATTACATAACTTTTCACAAGTTTTGAAATAGTTATGGCTCTCAAAGACCAGGTTAGAGCTCTAACTGATCCCGATCTTCCTGCGACAGACGGTAGCTTGACGCATTACGTAGGAAAAATAGGGCGAAGTAAAAACTTTTGCAAAGACCCTCGTTGCCGCGCGCGGTTTGAATGTCACGCACGAGGGAGGCAACCCCAAGGACTTTGTCGCTTGATCATCTTTTGTGACTAGTGACTCACAAAAGCTCTCGCTTCGCTCACCTCTCGTCGCCTTACGACTCGTGTCGGCTGGCTTTGCTATCTTTTATGATTAGAGACGTCGACTTGTGGCAAGACTAAGTGTGGTATTGAAAACCTTCTTTAACTTACTTTCTGAGCCACGCGGAAGTAAATGGTTCTGTCAGCACCACAACTGAGCAATTGCAATGCGCCAGTACTGTGGACTAGGGAATAAAGATGAGTTAATTTATTTGGGCAAACAATAGAATGATGACGTCAGAATAGAAAGACAACAAATGACGGTGCCAATAGCCTGCTTGCAGGCGGTACTGGGTGTTTTCATCGCGGAAAACCCGGTCCGTTCGATGGTCGGACCGGGACCGCGCGCCTCAAAATTCCAAGATGGCGTCCGATCATCGAACGGACCGGGTTTTCCGCCATAAAAACACCCAGTACCGCCTGCAAGCAGGCTACGGTGCCAATAGCGCAACGCAAGCTTTTTATGTTTGGCAGAGCAACACGGAATGGACAGGTTTCATAGGGAACAGTGCATCCTTAACATAGAATGATTGACAACGTCCGAATAAATTGTCTTGGTGAGAAGTCACACGAAAACTTTACAACAGGACAAGGGCTCGCCAATGCATTTAGGTTTACTCAACTATATTAACGAATTCAATAAAGTCAGACAAAACAATAACAACCAAAGGTGGAGATTTACGTTAAACGCCGTGGAGAACGCCGTGTGTTCTGCTGACGTTTCGAGCGTTAGCCCTTTGTCGGAGCAAAGAGGGAAAAACCTGTAACACTGCTGTAGGCATGCATGGACATGGAATCCTCACACATTCCATCTGTATACTGTCAACATTTCCATATGATTTCCATAGGGCGTATTACACAGCTAAAAATGAATGGAGCGCGAAGAAGCAGAAATCTTTATATTTACCGTTGAATTTGACGGATGTGATACTGGAGGAGTGATCGTCTAGAGTCTGGATGAGGGCAAAGTCTTGGTTTGCATCGAACACTTGGATCAGTCGGTCTCGGCCAGCAGTAGCAAGTAGGTTACAACCTAAAAAGTATGGGATATACAGATTATAACAGATCGCCCTCAATACTAGCCTGAATTTGTAGGTTGAAAATTTAGGCTACCTAAATTCACCTTTTTGAAAAGAAACAAATTCTGGCCATCGTTAGACACCATTCACCCGTGAACGAGTAGAAAACCTTTTCTAGCTAAACTGCATTAAAGCAATAACACAAGTAGGAGGGAGCATCTCATTTACCAGATTCCCGTGGAGAAAACTCGACACTTAAAACCTCTGACTCGTGCGCCACGATCTTGTATTTCTCTTTTAGCTGCGGCATGGTGTACAGTCTACAAAATAGGATAACAAGATTTAGTTAAATCACACTAGTGGTCTATTGTCAATGCTGCATTCTGATTGGTTGAGCTACTAGTAGTATGGAATGTTTCAGCTCGTTGCTCAGATAACGTTTCTCGCATTGAGAACTCAGGGACAGGCGCAATAAAGAACGGCAGTTTACTCGGGCTACTTCCTCGTACCCAGGCGAGATTGTACCGTTCGCACACGGGGTTTTGCCCTTTTTGGTACGAGGCATATGTATATGCTCAGGGACGACCAGAAAGATGGTGACTTTCAAACTTTGACTTATTGATGATCACGCAAACATAAGAATAGCTACCTATTCCTATTTTGGAACACACCTGACATTTCCAGCCCTGTCACCAATCGCCAACATCTTCCCATCCGCGCTGACTGCTAGAGATTTAACGCCCCTACGGTCATCCTCGTTTTTAACTTGACGGACATTTTTACCCGCTGAAAAAAAAACTTTTGTGAAATAATGTATTTTTAAGACAATGGTGCCCTTTCAGTATTTACGAAATGTCGAACGGAACCGGCGACAGCAGATATATGTAAGAAATTTTATTCGCTAACTAACGTAAACCTAAACATGCAAGAATGACACCGGTTTTTCATGCGCATTTTATTTATTTTTGGGACCAACAGTCAAAACTACTGCAAAAGATGGTCCAAAGATGAGAATTGGTATGAATAACTAAGGCTGGTTTCTACAGTTTCCTTACTAGGAAAAGCTGACGATACTATGTACAAAGCATATAATACATACTGAGAGAGTTTTCTGCGTCCTTCAGGTTAACAAAACGATCATCTACATACAGTATATGCAGCAACTCCTGTAAAACAGAAGACGAACATCAAATGTATAAATTTTTGAAAGCAGCAGTGTACCTTCCAGCAAAACCATTTATACAAATCTAAATAACAAATTACCTTGCTGCAAATGTTATCCCGTGTAGAATTCTCCGCAGCTAAATATGTAACTATATTAGATTAGTAAACGGTACGAAAAAAAAAATCACAAATACAGATGACTTTAGAAAATCGTACCTTCATCAACATTCCAAATCCTTACTGTACCATCTCCTGAACACGACAAAAATGATCCTGGAGGAAGCACCGAGGCGCTGATATCGGGATAAACCTGGAAAATATAGGAAATTAGTCAAATCACACTAGTGGTCTATTGTCAATGCTGCCTTCTGATTGGTTGAGCTACTAGTAGGCTATAAGTTATAGCCTACTTAAGGTCTCTGTAAACCCGTGAGGGTGTCTTCGGAAAAAACATTCTCGTCGCGTCGCAATTTATGCTATGATAATCAGCTATATATCATTTTAAAGCTAAAATATTGCTCTATCTTATGAAGTTGTTTAGTTTATCGAAGTTTAAATTTTTCTTGTATTTTTAAGACCCCGAACTAAAAGCCTTGTTTACTTGAGAAGCTCCAGACCACTAGCGTTTTGTTGCGCAATTTTACACTTTGTCGGATTTTCATCTCGGAGAAATGAACTGCAAAACTGTGTCAGCGATTTTTGATATTTTGTATATTTACGAAAATATTAGGTCGCGAAGTTGAAAGTCGCATTTTTTTCAGTTTGTGGCCGCAAAATTTATCATAAAATATTTTTCAAGTAAAAAATAAAAATTCCCTCACACGGTTTTTTAGTTGTGATCATTCTCTAACGACACAGAAAATTTGAGGCCGATATCTTAAATCGTGCGGGGTCAGGAGCTTCGCGAAGGTGAAAATTTGGCCTAAAATTAAACTGCTAGAAAAAGCGTGTAAAGTTAATTAAATTACAGAAAATGAGTGGCGGGCAATACAAAAGAATGGGCAATGGAAGCCTAGGAAAACAGTTGACGCGTCATTTGAGGTTTTAGAAATATACTTTAGGATTGTATCAAATGAATTTCGGGAAAAAGTCATTTTTACCTTTCATGACCAGACCAGAAAACGTTTTTCGCTATACAAATTGATCTATACTAGTGTGATTTGACAAAAACAATTATTCAATTATTAGCAAATAGCTATTGACTAAGAGCCCATTCGGCCTCGAGGAATAATTGTTAAATATATTTGACGACACAATTGGTTTATTTTGCACTTTATCGTTTTATAAATAGTTATCTTGGCGTGCTCGCTTTTTGATAGCATATTAAATATGCTGTTTCCCCGCGGCAGGAGTAGTCACTTTCCCTGCAGAAGTGGTTTGGCTATGCTACTCTCCCATCCTAAAAGTCATGGGGAGGTCTCGCCCGATCAACCTCTCTTCTTGTCTAGCCTGATATAGAAAGCTTCCCTGGTTTCTATTGTATGTTGAACGACTAATGTTTAGCCTATAGTTTAGCCTATAGCAAAGATAAATGGAAATACCTTTTACGGGCTGGAACGCGCCTCAGTTATAAGACCAAAACATTTTACGACCTTTCCCTGTTTCCATTGTATGCTGCACGACTAATGTTTTCCCTAGTTTTACAAAAGCCTGCGGATTTCAGTAGAGAATGGCAATTTCGACACACTAAGCAACAATACAATAGTTTAATACTTCCCTGGTTTAACGCGGCTTTTATTTCATACTATTTAGTTTGCTGCTGTTCGCTTACCGTGACACCCCAAACAGGCGCGCTGTGATAAAGAGAAGACCAGATAACGGTAATGTTCTCGAGGTCCCGTATGTCCCATACGTATAAACTGTGGTCATTATAGACACACGTCACCTGGAAATGGTTATAGTTAACTTTAGCCTCCCATATACGCATATATTACTCATATTCACTCGGAATATCATGGTATGATAGCAAAAGACGAATATGATGATGCAAAGTCATGTCCTCCGCTTCCATATCAATCATTCATAAGAACTGTAAAATCCCAGTTATAAACTTTGAGAAAATTAAAGTCAATGACCTTTTTTACCCTCAAGCAACCCCTTGATAAAGAGTCTGTATAGAAGATGCTGTATAAACGGGATTGATGGTAACTCGTAAGTGCCATGCAAGTTGCCGGCCCGCAGGTTACATGCAAGTGAGTAGCTCAGGATGGTGAAAGTACAAAATATTACAATGGCAGTATTCAGATGTTGGAGATTTCTCACGCATCCAATCACACCCCAAAGAAGATGTAGAACAGATAACCTAAACACATGGCACCTAAAGACGATACGAACGAACTAAATAGTTGCTACAACCAAACAGATGATGACATACCCGTTTATTAATCGAATCTAGAGTCACTGCATTAACATCGGGATATACGCCAGTTCCAATGTTGTCATCGAAATAACTGCAAATCAATATATATGACACAATAGAGACAGAGCGGAAATGACCAAAAATGAAATGTCTAACTTCGCCATATTTTAATATATAAGCTAAAGATTCCGTATACAAAGAGTTTCTATGACCGAAAGCTTAATTCCAAATTTCAAGAAATTTGAAGAATATGAATTTTAGATATGATTGAGCAAAGTTTGCAGAATTCCTGATCAAAGTACTAATTCTCCCATAAAATGGTACAAAAACCAAAGTTGAAAGCCTAATATCTCAAAGACGGATCCATTAGAAAAAAGTCATTTTTGATATTTTGTTTTTATTCAGGCAAGGAGTCTGTATGCAAAAAATCAAGCTTAACTGAGTTAACCTGTCCTTATTATTTGAAATTTAGTGATCTAAGCAGGTCATTTCCGCTCTGTCCACAATAGATGGAAACCAGGTTAAGCTCCTTGGCGAATGCCGATCATTATAGCTACAAAGAAATAGTTTAATGCATTCGCATATTTAGCTGTAACGTACCATTCTAGCATTCAAGCAAGTCAAGAGGTAGATTGTACCCCGGTGGGGGGGACTCCCATATATTTTGACCGGGGATGATCGTCAGAAATTTTCAGTTTCACCCCTAAAAGATACCAAACATGGCGGGCTATGGCGTGGCTCAAAAATTTATTACCCTAAAAGATACCCTAAAACATGAGTTCTTATGTAACAAGTAGGCGCGAAGGACACATGTAAAGGTGAAAGATACCCATCAAGAAATTTCCGTGTTTGTTTCTAATTTATCTCTCTTCTTACACGGTTTTTAGAAGCACTATCATAAGAAAAAACAATTTGGACACAGTTTCGGCCCTAAAAGATACCAATCTCCCTAAAATTTCTTTAAGATCACGATCACCCCTAAAAGAATGAATAATGAATAATCACGCAACCTATGTTACCTTGGGTACGTCGCTTCAGAAACGTTCACACCTAGAAAGTGTGGCCTTGGAAGGGAAGCAATTACTTCTAGACTTACAGGGTCACATATCCTGGATAAAAGGAAAATATATTTAAAATATCTTTCTGAACGGCCGGGTTCCAAGTCTTGAATAGCCTGTGGGCCGGCTCCTCAGTGTTTTTTCGGATATTTGATTTTTTGGCGTGCGGGATTCCTGTGTTGCGGAAAGGAGCCGCGACACAGGAATCCCGCGCGCCCAAAAAAATGAAAATAAATATCCGAAAAAAAATCCACTGCCAGCTCGCAGGCTAAGTCTTGAACAACTGAGGAAACGGAAACGCGCTTTCGTTCGCGCTTTGGGCTACCTGTAACTTTACCTCACGATTCCGTTAGTACAACCACAACAAATATACTGTTCATCCATTGAAACGCAGAGGGCTCGGGATACCTGTGGAAAGGCAGATCAAACCCAGCGCTTTGTTATAAGAGGTTCTTCTATAGCTAGGCTGAATTTAATTGCGTTTCCGACGAAGGAGGAAATGCCACCTATTCGGGTAGCTTTCGGGAGTTTTCGGCTGGATGCTATGCCATTTTATCCTCGAGAGTGTGCCAAATGTTTATGTCAGTTTTCTATGATCAGACTTTAAATACAATTTCTACTTACTTGTCAGAATGGACAGTTCACATGTGTGTCTTCAAAATTTAATCATGGAACCCTGTATATATGACTTAAATTATGTTGTATGTGGCAGAGCTTCTGACATTGTGATCAATGTTTCCAGAAATGAAAAAGTTATGCTTCTGATGAACTTGACAGAGTGGAGATAAGGAATTAACCTTGTGTGAAAGCTAACGTGCTAATGAAATGATGAACTTGACACTTTGCCAGTTGGCAATGTAATGCATAATATTAGAAAAACAGTAAGGAGTCCTACTAGAAAAAGCAGAATTGACAGAGAGCCATCAAGGAGTCTGTCTGAGCCAGGACCAAAATATTCCTCGAAAAGTACATGTGCCATGAATGAAAAATTTCAAAAGCAATTGCATTCTAATGATCTCAGTCTAATAGGCATCACAATGGGCTGTTCCCCAAAAAAATTGTAACCCCCGGCCCTATCGAGGAACCTTTAAATTCCACAGGGGTCGCTGTATTTGTCCCTGAAATTTCCACAGGGTTGTTGATTTTGACCCTGGAATTTCCACGGGGGCAGTGATTTTGACCATGGAATTTCCACGGGGGCAGTGATTTTGACCCTGGAATTTCCACAGGGCTATCCATTATACCCTGTAAAAAATTGTAACCCCCGGCCCTATCGAGGAACCATGAAATTCCACAGGGGTTGCTGTATTTGTCCCTGAAATTTCCACAGGGTTTGTTGATTTTGACCCTGGAATTTCCACAGGGCCATCCATTTTACCCTGGAATTTCCACAGGGTATCAATTTGCAACATTACTGTGGAATTTCCACAGGCCCAACAAGAGAATGAGGAATTTCCACAGGGGTTGCTTCAAATTTCCACAGGAGTTGTACAGGAGTCTGGAAGGGGTAAAGCAATTTTTGAAAATTTGGAGTTTTTGGAGAGTTTTTGAATATTTTTTGGGAACAGCCCAATTGTTCAAGGAAACGCACTTATTAATCTTAGATTATTTCTAGTATGGAATTCTAAAAGGTGGGCATCCCAAGGAATTAGTTTAACCTCTTTGATAATCGAACTTACTTGCAAGTCAACAGACTCTTCAAGGAACCTGGTCGAGCCGAACGAGCAGAGTTTGCCATCATTAGTAACACAGTATGTCCTGTCAGCGGTCTTCCCTAGGCCACACGTGACGTCACAAAAGGCACTGTTCCGTGCGTTGCCAAGGAGACCCGAGCGGCCATTGATCGGTATTGCTGCTTGTTTTTGCTAGAAAGTGGAAAAAAATTAATGAATGCCACTTAAATGGACGCTTCAAATACAAACTGCTTGTCAAACTACATGGCATGGCTATACGAAGCCAAAAGAAGGAAGCGTGACGTGAAAGGCAAGATAAACGCGGTGCGCGACCTGCCTCGTACCCAGGCGCGCTCTAGTGATTTTCGAGGCGAGGGCGACTGGGAGCGAGCTAGCACGCAAGACATCATGGGAAGGGCGAGTGATTTTCGAGACGAGGGCGACTGGGAGCGAGCTAGCGCGCGCGAGCTATCGCCCGTGGGTTTTTGCCCTTTTTTTGACACACCAGAGACGCCTGGCTACGAGGCAGGTGCGCGACAGAGGAGAACGTTCCTGCAAACCTCAGCAGAAGAAAATATTGCGATTGGCAGTTCCCAGCCTTCGGCTTTTTTTAATTCCACGGAGCATCTTACGTTTTTATCCTTGCTGTCCTTGGGTCTTGAATCAGGATCAAAATACCAGAATTTGACATGACGAACCCCACAGGTGACAAAATAATCGCCGTTCTCAGAAAAATATACGCCGTAAACCTACAGTGAGATTACATAGATTGAATCAATGAATTGATTGCTAAGCATGTATGAAAACAATGTAATGAGCGTAGACAGGGTTTCTAAGAGGGGGGTTCCAAATTGGGTCAAAATTGAAAACAGGTTGCTCTCTCTCAAATGCTAGACATAGGAGCGGGAAGGTGGTTCCTTCCGCAGGAGGGGGGTTTCCGGAACCCCTGAAACATCCCCCCTGGCTACGCCCCTGTAATGAATATCATCATGCAGCTCTACCTTTGTTGACACTTTGTTGCAACCAACCATTGCTCCATCCTAAAAGAAGAAATGTTAAAATTACGATATCAATATTAATCCTAACAGATTCTTTGAAAACGCCGTAGAAGCAGGACACTTCCAAGAAGCACGATCCAGGAAATCTGCGTCCAAAGTAAGCCCATTATTCACAACAAATGACTTCACTGTCCTGATTTTGCCTTTATGTGAAACTTCTCGCTACGCATGCAAATTGTGCACTTCGTGATTAACATAAAATGAACGTTGGCATCAAAGCATACTGGTCCAGCTACATGCTAAGTATAGTAGTGTATATACCTTCAAACTCCACATGTTAACTAGCATGTCATGTTGGAAACCAACTGAGACCAAGTGCTTCAGGTCTGGCGAGAAAGCCTGGAATACAAAGAGAGACAGTGGTGTCGGACATAGCCTGATTCTCATCTACGGTAAAGCTCGTAGACACTTACTACCTCCGGGTCTGATCAACGTTACGCTTATCATGGCCTAAGCAAGGTTAGTCGGGTATCCTGTGGTGAGTAGCCTGATTTTCATCCGCTACGGTAGAGTACCTTAGCACTTCCTACCTTTGCGTCTGATCAATGTACGCCTACCATGGCCTAAGCAAGGTTAGTCGGGTACCCTGTGGAGAGGAGCCTGATTGTCATCCGCTACGGTAGAGTTCGTTGTTACTTCCTACCTTCACGTCTGATCAACGGCACGAGATGAAAAGTTCTGTATGAGAACGTGGGGAATGTAAACCAATCACAACGAAGCTTTTATTTTCTTCCAACTTCTATCAGCCAATCAGAATTAAGCTTATATCGCGACAGGTACAAGAGTTTCGCTAATTCAACTTTGATTTAGATTTTAGTGCTTACGATGCATGCTATCCCGTGCTTGTGTCCGTTTGCCATCTCGGCTATCTGTGGGTAGCTGTTGTCTTCTATATCCCATACTCTTGCTGACGGCTGATGGCCACTCTGAAAATGATTGAAGTGGGGAGGTGAATCATCCGATCTCATAACTGTTATTATTATTCGGCCATGCCACTATCTCGATTCTGATTGGCTAAGAGTACGCAGCGAAATTGTGTTGGCGCGCAGTGCGTGACGTCATACTACAGACATTAGGATTGATGCACTCTAATGACATCATAACGCAAGCCCATAGGTTTGGCCGCCATCTTGGTTTTCATTTCGGAAGCGAAAGCCAATTTTGCCAATATTCTCGTTGAATCTGTTCTGATTTTTGCCAAGAGATCATTGCTCAGGATATCTAAACCTGAACTATGGCTATTTGAATTGAATACGAAGAGGAAAATACAAATAAAATAAAAAATAAATAAAAAAAATAAAAATAAAAATAGAAATAAAAATAAAATAAAAGCTAAAGTTCAAAAACCTCGTCGTCGACTTCACTTAGAGGTAAGAATTGCTGGTTGCTGAATAATAAAACAATTATTGAATTCGGTTTTCGCATGATAATGAGATTTGCCAACGCCTCGAGTTAGTGTTATCTGCCTCAGCTTCGCTTCGGCAGATAACACAAACCTCGGCATTGACAAATCTCACTATCATGCTCAACCTCATCCAATAAGTGTTAAATGTATGGTGCGCTGCATGACCGTAAAATACTGACATTTGGCGAGCAAAATGTAAGGATCGGGCGAGCTCTGCATCCTTGTTGTTGTGTTACAGAAAAAAATATTATTTAAGAGGTTATTAGTGTATTTTTGTTTCGATTAGGTGAGCATCGCGACTTTGCTCTCCCAGCTAATGGACGATTCCAGCTATAACGCACGCGCGCGCTGCATGTCGGTAGATGTGGGATATTTGTCGAGCAAAATGTTCAAAAAGTGCGCGCTGCATTCTGGTAGTTGTGGGACACGGCTTGAGCATTTCTGAATAAAGAAGAGCGCGCGCGCTTATAGCTGGAATTGTCCTTTGAAAATGATTACTTGCGTCTGCAATAATCGTCAGTGTCTTCTCGGGTCTCGGCTAAACGCAAGTCCTAATTACTCCGCTCCCTGATTGGTTGGTTGTTGAACGGGTTACGTTTCTGAGTGGTGATAAGTGTATTGTCTTTTGCGCAGTGAACTTCCCTGCGTTTAGTTTTCTACACTCATCTGAAAACCTCTTCAATTGAAAGGTTCGCGCGCTTATAGCCTGAAAGCTCCATTCGTATGTGGAAAAATAGTAAACAAGTCACGCACCTCTCCAATAGCTAGCCATTTCCCGTCTTTTGAGAACGCCAGGCAGGTGATAGTTTTCCTTTAATGGAAAAGTAATGATAAAGTTAGCATTAAGTGAATTAAGTCGAACATAAACGAAAGTAAAACTCATTGGTATGAGGGCGACAGAATGAACCGCTTACTTGGAGGTATTGTGGATGAATTCCTGTTTGTTTGTGTGAGGGTGAAAGAGGACAATGGTGCATCTATAAAAATGAATTAGGATTAGTCAGCATATTTTAGACCTAGTACATACGCCGTTCTTATGAGCCGATCCTATTGCAAAATCTCGATAAAACAATATTTTCCATCCGACACTCGTCTGCTTGTCACCTAGACTATTCTAAATCAAACTGGGCATGTAGAATCGATTTTAACGCCGCGTGTTTCGAGTATTTCATGGCAACAGTTTGGTACGGCTCATGATAAGAGCGGCGTATGTACTAGGCCTTACTTAGCTACACTATATATTTGATTAATAAAGGAAGCACTTTATTCAAATCATGGATAAAACTACGCTCCACGATGCAACAAGTTGCATCCAATGAAAAACTCTATCTCGCAATAATGCAGCTGTTAGCAATTCAATTCTAACACAAATGTAAAGAAAGTATAATAGCAATACGATGCATTTGAGTGGTATACCATGTACTAGTAGAAACCCACTCAAATACTCTCACGAATGCTGCAATCTGATTGGCTCCGCTTGTCAATATCTATCACGTATTAGATAACGCTACAGTAACGCTCCTCAAATCCATAAAAAATAAACAACGTTTTAGCAATAAATCGAAGGTATGCTAGTGGGCTTCTATTAAAACAATTCTACTACTCGTTCTCGTTGTTACGCGCCTCGTAAACTAGAGTGGTTTTCATCCGGCTGTGATACAAAAACTAATAGTCAGTGTTTAATAGTGTCTACTAGTCATAATTAGTATATATAATAGGACTCCATGCTGTCCAATTAAGAAAAAAATGGATGATTCAGAGGAACTCCAAAATTGGACGAGGCCGCAGGCCGGGTCCAATTTGGAGTTCCGAGGAATCATCCATTTTTTTCTTAATTGGACAAGCATGTAGTCCTGTTATTTATTAATTATATAACATCCATGTTCAAACCCAAACTGTCCAATTTTAGGTGCGAACTGTCCAATTAGAGCGCGCGCAACCCAATTTAAAAATAATTGGACGATTCAAGAAAAATCGAGCTGCCGGCACAATGGGATTTCGAGCTGGCTATATAATTACAAAGGGGAATACAAGAAAAATGACTTTCGTAGTGTATAGTAGTGCCTATTTGGTTAGTATCTATTTCACAGTCGGATGAAAACTCTCTATCTACGGATTCATAGAAAACACGAGGAAGCATTGCGTAACACAAAGAGGCGAGCGCTCTGTGAGTCAAATAGTCAACTCAACTCGTATTCGCCTTTGTCACACGGCAGCCATCTTGGATTTTCTAATACAGCGAAGCTGGCATGAAAGCGAGGCCAAGCGTGTAAGCTCACCCACGCATAGTCATTTCTGTAAGAAAAAATCCAAGATGGCTGCTGTGTGACAAAGGCGAATTCTAATTGTTCAATGGTCGAGTAAACAATGGAATAAGCGACAGAGTACCTGCGTGGTATTTGCATCTTTTCTTTGGACGCATATTCATGAGCTACACAGCGACTGCTATGATACAGTGTAACTTTTAATTGTCATGACTCGCTTTTTACCCCTGAGGCTTTGACTTATCGAGGGATGCTTTAATTCTATTCCTTTTAATATTTTAGAGTACGCCTTTGAAAATGCAAAAGATCAAACAGATTAGTTTATATTTTTCTTTCTATCTTTCTAGTATCCTCGCGACTTCGGCAGATCGGAGATGCTGGTCGAACATCGGCGAAAGATTTAAAATTGAAAAATTTGTTGAAAAGAGTAAAGGAGCTTAGAATTTCAGAAAAGATTTTTGGATCAACTGTTTATCTGAAATCTAAAATATAGAGTTCACTCTTATAGTTATAGCGTATATACTGCAGTTATCAGAAAATATATACAGTTTTGTACATAATGCAAAAGAGGTGTATTAGCCCCTTAGTAAGTTTCCTGTTGTGATCCTGGATATAAGATACCGGGGATGATTTCGCATTCTGTTTTGTAGTTTTATTTTTTCAATAGCAAAATTATTATGCCGTTCATAAACTAACAGAATCTAAGATTCAAAGTAAGCTATTACAATTTGTTTTCGTTTTAACACAAGAACAAAGGCATAGCTCACTTGTATTGAATAAGCTTAAAAGGATCACTCAATTACACTCTTTATTTTTCCCTATTCATCTATCGACCTTAAGGCGAGTGGTTTATTTTTCCAAGAGATTTAATAAACCACAGAACATTTAGCGCGATGAATGAGCCCCTCTGATTTTCTGTAAGTTTCCTGAAAGCCGGCAAAACGGACACTGAAAGTAGACAATGCCTTGAAGCAGCCCATTCAATTGATATTCAATTATGCCTGGTGCACACTTGCGACATAACGACATAAGAAAAATATCACGCGAACAAAATTTAGTGGTTTCAAAACGTTGAAGTTCACAAAAAATAACATAAAATTGCTTTGGTGAAGTAATCGAATGATTATCCATGGAAAATATTGACTATTTCAGTTATTTTCCGATGCTTTTATCGTTGCAACATAACGCCCTTATGTCGTTATGTCGCTAGTGTGCACCGGGCTTTAGAAAGTCGTGAATCCAACATGTTTACATCTGACTAGAAAAATAACAATTTTTCTCAAAACTCGCGAAATTCAAGTACGATTCCTGCAATAGTTAATACTAATTCCCTTTCTAGTAACTTTAATTTGTCTAGTTTTAGTTTTATTTCAAAAGAGAAATATTCCTACATATGTTGCATATTTTAAAGCCAAAGGAGTAACTTACCCAGCCGGATAGGCGAGAACTCCAGTCACCGGGTTACAAGCGAGAGACGCGTTCGTCGACGCTGTTATTCCCAAAACTCTCTCTAAAACAACCTAAGTAAAATAATAAATTCACGTAAATTAAACTCTTTAGAGTCACTAGCAGTAAAATAAATATATTCAGTCGCATTTTGTACCTGTTCGCCTTCGGCTTGTGGCTCGAAAGTCCCGTCGCTCGCCGCTTTGCGAATCGTTATGGTCCTTCGTGTCGCCTGAGTACCTTTGACAGTTCGCACTTCGGCAGGCGAGTTCATGATATTCAATGGTGAATAATTTGCTGGAGTTTGTAAGACATCTCGACTCGTTCACTGAACCGCTGTCTGAGCCAAAGCGTTAAGCTCCTAGATGCTAGTAGCTGATAAAACTTAAACCAGCGACTTTAACTACATTTTTCTTGTAGTTCTATCTTCGAAAAACCTCTTATCTCCCCATTATGAAATAATATTTCCCAATTTCCTTGAAAGAGGTTGAAAATCCTCTCAGACGAGCAAGCCGCGTCGTCTATTCATTCCGCCGTTTGAGGGGATATTTTCCATAAATTCATTTTATGCATTTATTATGACTCACGCATAGCACTGTTGTTGTTTTACGTTTCATCCGTTCATTGTTTCTAAATTATGTATTAGCAGATTGGCTGAAAATTGACAAAGACGCTTAGTATAATGAAAATAGTGACATGGGTAAATTTGAGGATATTTCTTTAAATTAACAACCACAACAGAATGTGTTGCCAGATTTTCTTAAAATTGAACTTTATTTTTCTACCTTTAGACAATCTAATGTAGCTTTCCTATATGAATAAAAAAATTCTAATTGTTGGGTGTGACTTTGATACAAAATGACTTTTATCCAAAGCCTTTTGAAAAAACTTAATATACACCAATACAAAAGAAAATACCAAGACAGAAAAATATTTCAAATCTAAATGTAGAAAATAAATATTTGGGTTTCTTTGAGAGATACAAAGTATGTCAAATATTGCTCCGACCACAAAGCTTTTAAAAAGCATAATATTGACAAGAAGAAAGGTTAAAAAATGATCTTCGATTTAGCTTTATTTGCTTTATCAGTTCATGAGGAAACAGCTTCAAATTGCAAGTACATATTTGTCTGTCAAATATGTTCGGTTATACGAAAAAATCAACTAATTCTCGCTAAAGACATTTCTCTTAAAAATACGAGCCACCAATTTCTCTTTAAAAATACTCAATTATTTTATTTCGATTTCTCATATATGCACAATCATTAAGTCTTCAATTAGGCTGTCTCGATTTACTTTGAGTGATTTAAAAATCCACTCCACTTCAAGCAGCTAAATTCCACTTGTTTCGTCTTTCGCTTTCCTGCTTTTCTCTCAGCTGTTCTCTGTGTATTTATGCTATCCCGTAGTGCAAAGCGTCACAAAACATCTCACACAGAATATTATAAGCCGTGTTAGAGAATGGGACCAATTAAGTCAATTCATGCTGCTACTAACAAGAAGCCTTTTTTAATTAATACAATGGTGAATTTTAACCTAAAAGACTCCAATAATCTTGTAATTCAAAGCCACTCCATTTGGATTGATGCAAGCTCCTTTTATAGCCCAGAAAAGCACATAAAAAAGACTTTCGTAAATGTTTGTAAAACTTGACGACAGGTCTATAACACTTTCAGTAGCTAAACGTTGCCGTCACAAGGTTATTTTCTGGTATAGTCCATCATTTTATCTGAAGAAGAACCTTCAGTCAAAGAGAGGTTACGTTTTCGGAAACCTCTAGTAGTTCCTTTTTTACGGTTACCCTTTCGCGCCTCTCCGATTCCTGAGTTTTGAATGTCCTGCACTTTAGAAGAATAAGGATGACTGCGCTCGATACAGAACAACTTCCAGCTACATAGAACACGGGTACATAGGTGCCAAGATAATCTGCTAGGAAACCTGAAAAAAAAAAAGATTCAAAACTTCTTGAACTACGCCTGGATTCTTTCAGTCGTCTCTCACAGACCGAAATATGTTTAGATCGGTTTTCACTGTCATCATATGGATATGTTCAAATGCGGTTTTCAGATGTGGACATGTCGGATTCCTAGATGATGCGGACTGCGATTTATACAATGCAGTTTACAATAATGAGTGATTGTAGATATTATCATTCTGTAGTGAGCACTGTGGTTGTTTAACGTCCCTCGCATAGTGGTTAAATGTAGTGGGCTTAGAGACGGGACCTCGGTATATTGGCCGTTTTCACACTAGAGACGAACAAATCGTCCGGACGGACAAACCGTCTGTAGACGAACAAATCGTCTGATGTGAAAACGGGACGAACAAATTTTCAGACGAACAAATCGTCGAAATTTGTTCGTCTGTTTGGCCGTCTAGGAAGACGATTTTTCATAGACAACTTGTTCCTATAGACGAACAAATCGACTAAAGTCCGACCTGAATTCACACTAGACGTACAAAGACGAACAAATCGTCAGACGATTTGTCCGTCTAGACGATTTGTTCGTCTTCTAGTGTGAAAACGGCCATTGTCTCATCCGAAATTAGGAGGTTTTAACATAGATAACAGTAAGATATCCCAACACTCCCAACAGATTCCTGTAAAGTTATTCAAGTACAACACGAATCTGCTTAAAGTTATCTTTCTTAGATTAATTTCGCCACCCCATTTTAAAACGTCATTTTTCGCTCTTGGGGGTCACGTGACCAAGCGAATTTTATGTCACAATAACGAAAATGCCGAGAGATCCGATAACAGCCTTTGGGTGAAACACCAACTCGATATGCCATAAACAGAGTGACATACGTTGAAAAATGTGATTTGGGATTGGTCCAAAACACCCTCGAGGTGAAGTTTTGTAATATAAATAACAAACACCGTTTCAATCCACTCATTACACACAAACTCGAAAGTTGAAATAAAGTGCAATGACCGTGGACGATATACTGCTAAACGTAGGATCTGAAAGATCTAATCAGTGTTGAAAACGATGAAGAAAACATGAGCTAGAAAGGCTGATACTACGCAAAACTCGTCGAATAGAGTTGTAAATACAGTATCCTATAGCCAGTGGTCGGTCGCCTTACCTCCAAATGGCGGGCCAGCCGCATATCCCAATGATGTGAAAAAGAAAACCATTCCAAATGCCCGTGCATGTTGCTGTCCTGCCCATCGGATAACTAGGACGGCCGATGAGTTGATATAAAACCCGTCTGCAAAACCGTCCACACACATATACAACATTAGAGCTGGGAACCCTGTGGCAAATGGACAGAGGATTGTTGAGATACCCGCGGTCAGGACGGAGGCGGCGCTGACGTACAATGGATTGACGATTCTGACGTCACAGATCCACCCGGAAATCACCCGACCACACGTCGAACCAAGTCCGAAGCCGATGTACAGTTTGGCTGACTTATCGGCAGATAAATGAAGGTCACGAGAATATTTACCCTGTATTGAGATGAAAATACTTTAGTTTTAAAGAAAATCGAAAAACTGCTTCGTTTTCGTAGACCTTTCGATGATAAAAATGTCAGTCTGTCTGTCTGTCTGTCTGTCTGTCTGTCTGACCAATTAGCCTCACAGGGAATTTCTGCAGAAACCCATCCATGGGAAGTGTTCTGAATGGATTACCATGGGAAATTTGAACAATTCATATTCTTCTACCATGGGAAATCCAGCTTTTCCCATGGATGGGTTTCTGCAGAAATTCCTTGTGCCTTCTTCTCACCATATGCATAAGTGGTATTATGTTCCCAAAATGGTATACCATGCAGGCGCAACTAATAATGATCAAGTCAACATTTTTCCACACAGGTATTTGTTCAATTCCATCTTCACTCATGTTTCGTTGACCGTTTGGCAAATGCGTTCTTTGGCTGATGTCATCTGTGTTGGCAGCAAAGAAGCAAACTGCTAGACACGGCACGATACAGGCAATGCCACCCATTGATAGAAATACTCTTCTCCAGTCAAGCACTGAAAGTAAGATCTCCACCACAGGGCTCATGGCAACAAGTGACATACCGGCACCTGCTAGCATGATTCCCGTAGCAAGGGACAACCTTTTCTTGAAATACTGTGGCACGATGGCGAGACACGCGTTAAACTCACAGCATGAACCAATACCAATAGGTACACTGTATGTTAGGTACATGAGATCGAGGGTGTTGGGTTGCGAGGTGATGACTAGTCCCAGTGCAGTAGCGAGGCCCCCTCCTACGGCCACAAGTCGCGCCCCAAAGCGCTCTATCAGTTTCGCAGCCAGTGGTGCACAGGCCATTGATAAGGAGTACCCTAGAGAACCTACCCATGCTGAAACCATAAAGTTTATGTTAAGCCTGGTGCACAATAGCGACATAACGACATAAGGACGTTATGTTGCAACGAAAAAAGTACGGAAAAATAATTGAAAAAATCAATATTTTCCATGGATCTTCATTTTCACCAAAGCAATCTTATGTTATTTTTGGACGACTTCAATTTCTTGAAACCACTACATTTTGTTCGCGTGACATTTTTCTTATGTCGTTATGTCACAAGTGTGCACCAGGCTTTACAATGCGAGGTGTAGTTGGTCGTCGACAGTGAATTCGCCTAATGATGGGGGCTCGGTAGGGCTGATTTCAAGTGTACAATTTTCTTCTAGTGCACTCGCCAAACGAAACGCAAGTTCACGCATCGACTTCGAATCATTTGGCTATAAACGTGCGACGACTTGCGCGAATTTGCCGTGACTTGAGTTCACTTGCGTCCACTTGTCTTTGAACATGTTCACATTTTCACGGTTACTTGCGACAACTTGGCCACCACATCGCAAGGCCATCGCAAGTGTACGCAAGTTGATATGCGCGCTCTGTGTTTGAAAGTTGCGTGATCATGTCATGATCAGCGCGCGGAAAGGAGTAAAAAGCTCAACTTGCATCTCGTTTGGCCACCTCAACGCAAAATTATAATTAACAACAGTCGGAATACACCATCTATCTTACCGGTTTTAGCCTTGCCTTGCTTGAACTCGTCGAGTAGAACAGGAAACATGAGCCCGTACGTCATCGTACAGCCGAACGTTAAGAGATTCGAAAGGAAAGCAGCACAACAGACAAGCCACGCTCTAACACCATCAAAACCATACATATTAGAATGTGGTTACACTAGACAAGCCACGCTCTAACACCATCAGGACCATACATATTAGAATGCTGTTACACTAAACCCCTTGCCACACTAGACCCCTTGCTAAGGTCTCGTCAAATGGTTTCACCAACTGGATTTGTGATTTCATATTTTCTGCTGCCCTTTGATTCCTCGCCGATTGGAGCGAAATGTGTTCGACGCACGTGACGCTGTCAGAGTGAAATTGACTTCCTGAAATTTCAATTATCGATATCAAGTCAAAAAGAACAATTAGAATTGCCTTTTTCTTTGATTAGCTATTAAAACTAGTATATAATGCGCGTATATAAAATGCGCGTGTATATATAAAATACGCGTGTATATAAAATGCGCATGTGTCTATGAAATGCGCGTGTATATAAAATGCGCGTGTATATAAAATGCGCATGTGTCTATAAAATGCGCGTGTATATAAAATGCGCGTGTATATAAAATGCGCGTATATAAAATGCGCGTGTGTATATAAAATGCGCGTGTATATAAAATGCGCGTGTATATAAAATGCGCGTGTTTATATAAAATGCGCGTTTATATAAAATGCGCGTTTATATAAAATGCGCGTGTATATAAAGTGCGCGCGTATGTAAAATGTGCGTAGTGCGTTTATAAAATGCGCACATAAGATGCGCGTATATATAATTCGCGTATATAAAATGCACGTATATAAAAAAAAAAATATATATATATATATATAAATGGCGCGTATATAAAATGCGTATATAAAATGCGCGTATGTGCGTTTACAAAATGTGCGTATATATAATGCGCGTATAAAATAGCGTATATAAATTGCGCGTATATGAAATGCACATATATAATGCGGTTATATAAAATGCGCGTATAATGTGCGTATATAAAGTCATGTTCATTAGTATGCTTTATATAAAACACGCTGATTCGCAGTGCTTTATGGGGAGTAAAGCCTATGGTCCAATAGCTGGTATTTTAATAACGCTCATTGTTATTGCGTCACGCGACACCATAATTTTGCAGTAAATTTGAGTTCAATATTCTCTGAAAAGAAAAACATTATTATAGAATATTATTATAGAAACAAAATTATAGAATATTGTTCATTCCATCATGTTCCCCCAGCACAATTTCCTGTGATGTCTAGTATATTATACAACACTCTTGCAATTAGATTGACTAGACTACCAGCTTCTCTCTGCAGCACGATTTCTTAACAAAGGTATTCGTTTCTAACTCACCGATTTTTGCCTTGCCTTGCTTGAACTCGTCTAGCGGTGAAGAGGGAATATAGGTCCGTAAGTGAGTGTGCAGGACGAAGCCAGACGCAAGCCCCGTCTAACACATCAGCAACACATCAGCATTCGAGAAATATGTCACGAACGTATTAAAACGGAACAGGAGGCCAGTCTTTCTAGTCGTCTGAAATTACTGTTAAGGTTAAAAACGGCCAGTTTGCAGTATTTATTGCCTTCTTATTTCTAATACCGAACTAGCCCGAGCACAGAAGACGACCAGAGTTCCATATACCAGAAAAGTGCTAGATGCCGCGTGATTGAAAGAGGTAACGTGGAACAAATAGGGAGTTTGAAGAAAATTAGGCTACATTTTTCCTAGTCGGGGACCTCGCTCACTCGTCACTTCTAGTAGGAGTTGATTGACGCAGCAGTGAATAAAGTGGTAATCGGAGGTGCGTCACGTTTCGTGGAAAGATGTTGGGTAATTTACGATGTCCCTTTGATTTGAAAGGGAAATCAAAAGCAATGATCTGCTGTGCTTGATTTTCAACTGAAAAATGGCGAGAATTCGTGTTGCTGCGGCCACCGTAAAGTAAGGCGTGAACTTCAGTCGTAATATGTCGAGCTGTATTCATGAAAGCGGGGTCCACTCCAGCCTCCTCTGCAGGTGTTTTCCTCTTCTCTCATCGACGCCCAGCGTTGCCTATGGGGAGCCTTCCTCTACTCTATTATGAGATGACATCAGGAGCTTTTTCACACTCATTGGCTTAGCATTTATTTGTAAACACAATATGCAATATGTCGCTCAGTGCATCACGTTAAGGTATTGGGAAGGTTCAAGGGATCCTTTGGCAAAAGATTTCGTCTGTTTGTAAGATAGGTACGTGTATTATATATCAGTTTAGAAAATAACACCTATGTTGTATTGTGAATGTGCGCATTCTGATTGGTTAAAAGGCGTGTTTGTAAGAGACCTGAGAAACACGATTGTCACGCAACGCTGTCGCGCGTGTGTAAGTTATTTTCTAAAAGCAATAAAAATACTTTCTGCGTGCTCTCTGGTTTCTTACAAACACTCGGGGAATGTTGGTCGAACTGATAAAACTTGAAAGACACTCGCCTTGATCAGTTCTCTCAACATCCCCCTCGTGTTTGTAAGAAAGCAGAGAGCACGCGGAAAGTACTTTTATTGCTTAATTAAAGCTTTAGAAGAGTAGAACACAAATATGATATTTTTATTAATTATTAATAAAATCAATAATTATTTGTCAACTGAACTGATTTTCTCGTTTGACTTACTAGAGTCCGTCAGAATTTAATAGAACCACCCAGTTTTGTATCAGAATTAATGATACTAAGGTGAACTCCAAAGTGTGGCACCGATTTTTTGTATGTTCCATATTTAGGGTTTTATTGCTTTTTGAAGTTAGATAGTAACCAAAAAAGCTCGAACTGAAAGAAAAATCGTCATAAAATTGGGGCAAATCACTGTTGCACTTCAATGTCCGCGACTGTACGCAATAGACCCTTATCATGCTAATATGGCTTAAAGATATCTTACAGTTATCAAGAAACAACGTCCAGTAACCAATTCAGCATATCCGTATTAGTAAAAATGCAAAGTTTGGTGAAGATTGGTTGAATACTGACCGAGATATGATTTTTCTAAATTGATGATTTTTTACAATTTAACATGTATGGTGGTAGCGCATCGATGCGATACGAGCCAGAAAACTAACCTTTGAAAATTCATGTCGTTACCAGCAAATCCCCTTTGACTTTCGCGTGTGTAATCTATGCAGTTCTAACGAAGTCGGGGATGAGTTTCATTATTTAATGGAATGTTCGCACTGTAAATTAGCGTCTATTCGTACTGATTTTATGTCTAAGCATGTATTACTGAATAATTATTTTGTATCGTTTGATAAGAGATCTTTGTTTTTATATTTGTTTTCTATGATTGATAATTCTGTAACGAAGCTGTTTGCTAGTTTTTGTAGTAGTATCTTATCTGAATATAGTAAGCTAGTTATTTAGGTAGAACATTTGCTGTATTTGTATGATTGGCACCAATGTATCTGTTAGATATACGGAATAAAGATTATTATTATTATTATCTCACCCAGTTTTCGAGTAATTCTTCCCAAACTTTGCAGCTTTTCAAATACGGATGTGCTGATTAAATTTATGGACTTCGTTTCCTGATAACTATTTAACAATTAGACTACGAGTTCGCGTTTTCTATGAGTCAATAGATAGTTAACGAGGCGCGTAACGCCGAGTTGACTATTTGACTCATAGAAAACGAGAACGAGTAGTCTAATTGTTTTAGTAGAAACCCACTAGCATACTACCTTCGAGTTGTTGCTAAACGTATTTATTTTCATGGTTTTAGAAAGTTTTGCGTTAGCGTTTTCGCTACTCACTATCTTTTACGTGATAGATAGTGAGTAGGGAGCCAATCAGATTGCAGGATTCGTGATAGTATGCGAGTGGGTTTCTACTAAAAGATACTATTAATCCATATTAACGTGATAAGGGTCTATGCCACGACTGTTCCGTATCACGCACGATCTTCTTGTGACCGCGCAGCTTCGTTTCGTGATTGTGCCGTGACCGTGTCGTGCCACGCTGAAATCATCCAATATGTCGAAACCTGTTCTATTGTTCGCAGTCTCCATCGCAGGTATCTTATTTCCACATAAGAGAAGTGAGTTCCTGTGGTATTTTCGAGAGAACACCGAGGAGATTTTAATTTAGCACCATGCCCTTCCATATCCCGCCACGAAGGCCTCAAAAGCCAATGCTAAAATGCTCGGCAATCTGCTATCTCCACTCGACAGGTGTTCAGTAACCCTTTTTGTCCTCCGCTTGTTCTGACCTTGCAAAATCTCATAGTTTTCAGAAAAATTTATTCAATAATGCTCTACGGGGATGGCATTCCGAGGTCGGCTAAGTTCTTCACTATTTCGTGTATAATAATATTTTTATTCAGCCTGCAAGAAAAAAGGCGCCATTATACTTCAGCCAGCGTATTCTGGTTTCAAATGGTAACTGCTCGATAGCTCCTTGGACGCACCTAACGTTTCAATGGCACCATACATAAGGGACACTTTTGCATCTAAAATATAACACTTCAATAAGAATCTAGATCGAGTACCCGTGAGCAATTAATATTTCGTCAGGTACTCCCCAGGGGGCGCGGAGGGTGGGAGAGAGGGGGCAGGGCAAGAACTTTGCTAAAGCAAGATGCGCGCCCGTGCTTACCATCTATACAATCCAGGGAAGTATTGACTGATGGAGGCAAGTAACAAAGGAGGGTTTTGGGATATCCAGGGCTCCTCAAGGTTATTGATGATGGCGGTGACCATTAGTTGGGCACATCTAGACTCTGCCATTGCGTATTTGGCAAACCTTGGTGTTGGAGATAGCTCCCTCAATCGCTGGGGAGAAAACGAGTGTTCCTGTTACTTCTAGCCTCCCCGCAGCCTCTCTTCTGGTGTCAGAGCACGCCGGGAATTGCAGCTCGCGCGCGCACGTTCGTATGGGATTTCTGCACACTCTCGTTTTTGTGGGTTTCCTATGGACTCTGAATGTACACGAAAGCTCATGTACACGAAAGCTCTCAAAAAGCTTCTACCAAAAAACTAGCCTCAAAACAACGTGTGCGCGCTTTGCCATTCCTGCCGCGTGTAGTCCGCCGCGCGCCCAATAAAAAACGAAAACTTCAACAGAAACAAGGAGAGCCTGCGGCAAGCCACGTTACTCTCGATGTAGCGGATCGAACAACATTGAACATTTGATTCAATCAAATCTTGAACAATACCAAAGCAACGTTTATTTAATATAAGGTGTAAATGAGACATGAACGTATTATAACCTATCAAGAATACAATACAATAATATATGTTAGTATAATCAACTCAGCGAATAGTCATTTTCGCGCGCTCTGATTGGCTCCTGAATAGTAGATATCCAACACTATTTACTGTTTTGAGAAAACTCTCGAATGGCGGCTCGTTTCACGCGCGATACTGCGTTTTGAATCCTTTAATCCACCATATTTTATTCTACTGATTTGGTATAAACTAAAACAACTATCCCCCGCAGGGTCGGTGCCTAGCGGTCGATATATACCTCGACGCTTCGCGTCTCAGTATATATCCATCACTATTCACCTCCCCTTCGGGGGATAGTTAACTAACAATTATCTACATTATCTACCATTTTGATAGTCAACGATAGTTGCATGAGCTAATTATTACCAACTATGGCGTCTGTTCGACCCTCTGAAAATAAAGCAGCGTTATTACTGCCACTTTATAAGCTTCGAGGAGAACTAAATGGCTTACCTTTCGTTTGCCACTTTTTAAGTCAGGATAAGATGGAGTATCTACAGCACCAATAATATGGACTGATATGGTGACATTATAGGACAGTAGCTCTAGTCGGAGAGCATCGAAATATCCCTGCAAAGAGAGCCACAATGGCCGTCATAAGTCTGTGGTTGCTTTATGAGGGGGGCATTTGAGTTTGCGGTTTTTGCTGTTTGTATTTGCGGTTTTTCGGTTTTCTTAAAATTCCAATGCCGTTTTACAGTTTAAACTGTTTTGACATTTTTAATTACGATTTTTTCAGATTTTATCACTTCTTGATGCAGTTTTCAGTTTTAAAAATTCCTACGGAGCACAGATTTTTCTGCTATGAACACCTTTTACTCCTGTTATGTTTCCTTTTGTGAATTGGGGTTTCGGTTTTGAAACGATTTTGTGTGGTTGTGCGATTTTGACATAATGTTAAGGCAGTTTTGGGGTTATTTTACCTCCCCAATGTCCCCCTTTGTATGCCCGTATATGGTACTTGGACACATCAGAGACTCAGGCTGCTTTAAAAAGTTTTAAAAAGTTGAGGCAACTAATTGATAAAAACTTATAAACAGGTTTTTACTGCATTTCCATTCATCAAAAAACGTCATTTTGCTTCCCAAATTCATCTGGCTAAACTACTAGCTGGCATTACAAAATTTACAACAACATGAGAATGCATATGCATGTACATACCACAAGCCCAAACTTGGCTGCAGAATAAGCGGCAGATCCTGGAATCGCTGTCAACAAATCACACAACATGTTAAGGTGGCTCATGGCTAATTCACAGAGAAACACAAATGAAAGTAAACCACCATCTTTCTCTAGATAAATTTTATGCAACCATGATAAAGGGTTTTTTTGCACAGACATCTATCATCATTTTCTTCTTACAACCAACAACATTTTTTACACAAATTTCCACACAATTTCTGATTTTTTTGTCATGAAGCAACAGAAAAAAAAATGTTAAGCATTCCCTTACCTATTTTACCTCCAATACTGTTGGTGACAGCAATGTGTCCCTGTTTTTGCTTCATCAAGTGAGGGAGAACTGACTTAGTCAGGGAGACTGTACCCGCAAGGTTGGTGTTCATCACTGTAAACTCATCTTCAAGGGTGACATCTTTAATCCACCCTAGCATTGTCGCTGCAGCATTGTTGATGAGAATGTCAATCTGAAAAGCCAATGGCATATCAAATGTTATGCATTTTGAGAGGTGGGGCAAGAGCTGATAGTAGGGCTTTTGGCTTATCCGTTAGGTTGCTAACAGCAGTAGTGTCAGATCCAGGGGAGGTGCTCACTCCCCTTTGCAATGTGTGTTTCCAGAAATTATCCATATCCCCCCTACGGAAGGGATTTGAAATTCCGGAGGGGGGGGTCAATTTACCTGATCTTTTCCATACAAGTACTGTATTTTTCTTTGGAAATTCCAGAGGGGTGGGGGGGTGGGGGGTCACTTTTCAACACCCTTCCGTCGGGGGGGGGGGGGGGGGGGTATGGATATTTTTGGAACCACACAATACAAAAATGGTTTAAAATGGCAAAATGAAGTTCTTGGTTCTAGTAGTCCTATTGACAAATCTGGCTAGTGTTCAAACCAGAAATGCACGGTATTCGGTAGAGATCAAACTTTGGGGAGTGAATTTTAATCCTGTGTTTCTCAACTCTAGGGGCTTCCCTTGAATTGCACCACGCATCTTGGTTCGCACACACATTTTCTTCGAAAGAACCATTGCAAAGTACGCACGCTAGCAAAACAAGGTGACACAAACAACATAAAATGGTGCGAGATTTAAATTTTTGCGATATTACAGAAAAACAAGGATGCATGGTGACCCCTAATTTTTTTTTCTCTGAAATCCACCATCATACCACTGCAGACAATATAATATTCAAAGTGGAAAATATCTAGGTTGTTAACAACAGTCCATTTTCTTGCTTCATTAGCCGGCCCAATCAAATAAACTTTCTTAGAGAGAATATTCTATAATTACCTAAACAAAGTAAACATATCAACAAAAATTGCTAATAATAAATAGGTGATAAACTAACAAAGTTTTTCACAATGTTTTAATTTCGAACATAATTAATCAAACAGTTAAATATCACATAATTTAAAAGGTCCAGCAGTACATAAACGAGCATGGTGACCACATATTGTTATTGCATTTTTTGAATGTCCTACACATGGGCATCAATTGTGCTAATTTTGAAAAAAAAATCCAGGTTGTATCCTTTTCAGGGGAATCACCTTTTAAAAAGGCCTGCTTGATCACAGATTTTTTCTTTATAGTGGCATCTCATAATTATTTTTATTTTATTTTGGGTTTCTGAATCCTTTGTACATCTGACAGAGGCCTTAATTGTTTCTTGAATTCTCCATCATCCTACCTGTCCAAAATGTTGAAGTACAGTGTAGGTAGCATTCTGGTGTGTCTCATATTTCATCAGATCCAAAGGCAGTATCATGATGAATGGGGTGTGGTGGTGCTGAGAGGCAATACCTATAATAATATAAGGTTGCCAACCCTTGGACTTTGTGAGAAATTGTGAGAAAACCTTGAGATCTCATGCAAAATACAAAAACTGATTTGAGAAATTTCTAAGGAGGAAATACAAAATAGGAAACATTGTGTGGTTCCAAAAAATATCCATATCCCCTCCAGGGAATTCTGGAATTTCTGGAACCACACATTGGTGAAAAATCTTGAGAACCCCAGTAAAACCAAGAGAACTGGCATCCCTGATGTAGATAGCAGAACAGGGTGGACAACTTAGGGACCTGTCATTGGCTAGTGGGGAATAAGCTACCATTTTTTGACAAAAATTATACGACCCTTAATGACAGCAAGTTCAGTCTTGTCTAAATTCACCACAAGATCTCATCCATTAATGTAAATAACTGACCCAAAATTAGTCAGTAGAATGTGATTGATTTCTGTTAATAGACCTCTTTACCTTGGGCATAATGTTGGCATTCATTTGAATAATCTTTCTTTGTTTGGGTTGCTTCCATATTCATATATCATTCGGTGTGTAGCAGAAAACAAAGAAAGAATACTCATGGGAATGCATTACACCAAAGGTAAAGAGGTCTATATTAGCCTTTCTCAGGAGCACATATAGATAAATGATTGCATAACAGCGTGCGAAAACTTCTGAGCCAGACTCCCAGGCTCCACAACTTTTGAAGAAGGGGTGGATCCAGGTTTTTGGAAATGGAGGAGCATTCTGGTTTGAAGAACCAGATTTTGTCAATATGGCTACTAGAACTTAGTCTTTTTAACTACATTTTGCCATTTTAAACCATTTTTGTATTAAAAAGGGGGGTTGTCCACACCCAGCGCACCTCTCCTGGATCTGCCACTGGAAGGTGTGCCATGTGATGGAAACATAAAAAAGCTTGCTTTGGCAGGATCACATAATGGATGAGAAAATCTTGAGGTGAATTCAGACATCTCCTCTCGCAAAGCGAGGTAAATCAAGAGTGAATTAAGGGACGACTGAGTGAATAATAAATCATGACATTTCCCCTATTCTCAAACCCAGAGCTGACCGGCTCGGTGCCTCACAGGGGAGGCTCTGGTGACATCCATTTAAGGGCTTTCGCTGATTGGTTGAAATGGTTCACACGCATACATAAAAGTAGCTTAACGCTTTATAAAAACGTATCATTCTGTCAAAATAACATTGGCATTCGTTTACTAGTTGTCTTTTCAAGCTATGCCTCTGACTTGAATGCTCCAAAAGTAATTATAGGCATAAAGCCACCACGCGTTTCTTATAAGCATGCGTCGGTGGCTTCTTTCCCTGAATTCCGTGAGTAAGGGAGCTCTGGCCCTTAGGGTACGAGAATGACTCCAACTAGGCTTATTACCGCTTCAGAAATTAATGGTCCCACTGCTATTATAAAATACGTTTTATGGCAACACAACACTATATTCTTACCTAAGCAATTCTCTTTGACTCTTTGTAGCTCCTCGACTCTTCTAGCGGACAGCACCAGTTTGCTGCCGTGTTTAGCGAACTCATAAGCCAAGTGTTCACCGATGCCGCTCGAGGCTCCGACAATCCACACGACTTTACCACGTAACACTGTGTCTGGTGAGGCACCAAAGTGTTCATAGAAATGCAGAGTAAGGTCTGCATCCTGATAGCGACCGAGAAAATACACAAGACTTGAAAATACCGCCACTACGAAAGCTAGGCGACTACGACGAGTCATGATGAAGGAAGGCTCTCCCTGGTACCCAAGCCCTGCGCTGCTGAATATTACCGACAGGGCAAGTGTCGGTTCGGCCGCCATTTCTCGAATAATCTCTCTTTTTTACGGGTTTTTAGAGGTACCATCATAAGAAAAAACAATGTGGACACAGTTTCGGCCCTAAAAGATACCAATCTCCCTAAAATTTATTGAAGAAAATTTCCGAGAAAGGGGGGGCCCGGGCCCCCCCTGGACCCCCCTGGCTACGCCCCTGGATCAGAGTTAGGCGCCTATATGGAAAATCAAGGAGACCAAACCATCGTGATTGTAACCCACTAAAAGATACGACGATCATCCCCGACCAAAAAATATGGGAGTCCCCCCCTTCCCTCCCCGGGCGCCATTTTCATTTCCGGCTTTTTTAAATAGTCTTTATTCTTTTTCTTTCGAAGAAGCTAGAGGGTGACCTCTGGGTAGCAGTCTCGATCATCGGGGGATGTGGCATCGTCTATCTTTGAAGTGCCCCTCAAGGATGAAATTTTAATGGCTTACATGTATTTTGGTCGCTCATTTAAAATAAGGAAGAATGCTGTTTATTTTATGTTGATAGCTCTCTTGGTTCAAGAGATAGGTAGACAAATAAGCCAACAGTGTTTTATTTTAATGCACCTATTTCAGAAAAGTTTGACAGGTTGAACCGTCAGAACTCGTCACAACTGTCTGTTTAACCTGCGTTTGCATAGGTGGCGGCGGACCCGGGGGGCCAGGGAGCGCTCGAGCACCCCCACTTTCTGAACACGGGGGAGGGGGGGGAATGGGCTGAGCATCCCCACTTTTTGAAGCTAGATATATCTTTTGTATTTACACGTAAAGAGGAAAAGGAACAGAAGCGTGTCCTCTTTGTTTGTTTCTGTTTTGTTTGTGTTATTTAAGATAACTAGCTCGTTCAAACCTAACTACGGGCGCGTTTTCACGGCCGAAGTGTTTTTCGCGCACGAACAAAACAAAATGGACGTCATTCCACCATGGAATGTGAGATGGAAGAAAAATATTGTTTCGTTTTTTGCCTCTTCGGCACCCCCACTTTTTAGGGTGCTCCGCCGCCCCTATGGGAGCAAATAGGTATACGCCAAAGCAAAATCATGGATCACCGTGTCATGAGAGCTCACAAGAATTTTTGTAGTGGGTTAATAAACACGAGAATTTCGTTCTTGTTTTGACGCACCGCCTCCCTCCTCCCCTTCGCCCGATTTTTGCGCTCGCCCCGGGACCGCGCGCCTCAAAATTCCAAGATGGCGCCCGATCATCGAATGGACCGGAGTACCGCCTGGCAAGCAGGCTAGGTTTCAAGTCCAAATAGTAACGATCGAAAACAAAATGCGAATTAGAGAATGGTGCCATATCAATCGGAATTTCATCCCAACCAGAGTGTTTTGAACCACACGCCGATCAAACCAGCCGGTTTTAAGTGGTTTTAAGCACCCACCAACTCCCCGCGGGAGACGCAGTGTCCCTTCCCAGGGTCGTCTCGATAATTTGAAAGATGTTACCCCGGGAAGACGTTGTGTCCCACAATCTCAAAAATTACCCAGAATGCCCTGGGCACAGAACCTTCATTCTTCTAAGCAGCGGAGTGGGTCGAGCCCTGTCTCGTACCCAGACGTTATTTTTTGAGGTGATTTATCTGCGGAAAATTGTTTTGGAGGCGTAGGGACTGGGAATGAGTAACACACGGCGCGCAATGAACTTTGGGATATTCGCGAATAAAATTTTTCTCATAACTCTCCAGGCGCCCTGTTAAAACTATCCCGCAGCTCCCTGCGCGCCCTGCTAAAACTATCCCAGAGGTCTTTGCGCGCCCTAAAAAAACGGAAAGCGTCTGGGTACGAACTGGCTCGAGCCCAATCAGGCAGATCGGGGCAAATGCGAAACTTTTAAGGGTGTTCGGAAGGTTGGTTGCTAGGGAAATTTAAACAGCTCTAATTCGGCGACACTTTACTCACTCATGACCAATTTTGCGCCATGACATCATCAAAGGACAACAATACCAATGATGACGTCATCGGGCCACGCCCATGGTCACGTGACCGGGAGTAGAAAAGAGACTAATTTGCCTTCAAATAAACGTTTTTCGAATATTTTTTGCTATAGATATATTTTTCATGAGCATCTTCATAAAGTTAAGTATGGATTTCCAATCTGATTGGCTCAATTACACTGCTTAGAAATTTGAATTAACAAAATGTTTATCTTACTAAGTGCAAATCAGCAAAAAACTATCCGACAGCCAAATAGTTATTAATAAAATTTTGAATTGAAAAGGCCCCACTCATGAGTCAATCAGTCAACTCAGCTTGATATACCTTGTTAGCTATCTTGACTATTGGCTCATAGGAAATAGTCTAATTGTAAAATGAAAAACATAATCTAATTTATTTGTAATTATAACATTGGCCATTCAAATTCAAATAGTTATTTTGAGAACTATTTAGCTGCCAAGCAATTAAATATCATTGTGTGGTTCCAGAAATTATCCATACCCCCCCCCCCCCCCTATGGAAGGGATTGGAAATTCCGGAGGGGTGGGTGGGGGGGTCAATTTACCTGATCTTTTCCATACAAATACTCTATTTTTCTTTGGAAATTCCAGAGGGGTATGGATATTTTTTGGAACCACACATTTCGAGTTTTTTAGTAAGATAAACATTTGCCAATTTGGATTCTTAAATTAATAAGGGTTTACATGAGCTTACATTCTTATGCATGCTCCGGTTGTGTACTTTTCTGTTCACAAATCTATTTTGTGTTTAGTTTTTAATTATGCTGTAAATCAACTAATTCACCCGAGAAGAGTTTTTAAGTTCCTTCCTCGTCCAGTCTATTCACTGATCCATGACAACTCTATTTTCTTTGCAAATTGTATACGTGTCAACCGAAATCTTCAGATTGTCCCTCATGTGGCAGGTCAATACAGAAAATGTAGGAACATTTTCACAATCACTTTGTGGGTGACAGACTTCAAAATCTTGTTACACCTGCCTAATGTGGGTGACATGACAGCTATGAAATTGCTTCAGATACCACATTGATGGTATCAATCAATATCATTCTTGATGGTATCATCGCACAGGCAACAATTCTCTGCAATCACTGCATAGACTACCACTGGACATCAGCCAAACTACACTTCCCGTACATTTCTCTGCCATGGATGCAGCAGCAGGCATGTAAAAAGACCCTACCTACCATTTCCAAGTAGTTGATATAACATTCATGTAAAATGCCTGTGACCTTCAAGGACAGGCTGTGGAGTCAGCTAGCCATAAGCCGCAGACCAGGGCACATCATTCTTTTTTTAAAACCACCTGCACTTTATTGAAACTTTCATTTTGCTACACCCACACTGCACTGCAATAAAGCCCATAGAATCTTCAAGATAGAAGCAGATCATGGTCCCATAATGGAAGAAGAAGAACGTTCTTCGGAGTTCAAGAGTGCATTACTGGTATGAAAACCACTCAGCTGTTGTTATCCTGAGTGGCATGACAATCTGTTTTGTTGGCTATATGCTGAAGACATTGTAGTCATGGACAGCCATCAAAAGAGTGAACGTAACTCTCTCATCTGGCAAGAAATCATGCAGTCTGGCAGTGAACACGTGTAGCTAAATATTTGTAGTCTTCCACTAAAATAAAGAAACAGAAATGATAAGGATAGAACCAACACCACACTGGATTAAATATGCTATGCCAAAGTTCTCTATGACACCAATCGACTTTAACCACCATCCACAGAAATGTTTTAAAGAATCAAATTATTATCATGAATACAATTCTATCGAAGTTTCACTTCTGTCGCGGTAACCCCTGCCATTTATCATCCCTTTTCAAGATCAATCACTGCAAATCGTCAGCTGTTAGAAAGATTCAATAAAAAATGCATCCTTGCCTACCTTAAGAATTCTTAGTTGTAGCTGAAGATGCTGCATTGGCAAAGAAACTGCCAATTTTGTTCCCATAAGTGCATCTAAAAGGCCGCCATCTTGGAATTTTCTGCTGTCTCGATTTCGCGCATGCGCACTCATTCTGCGCGCAAGTTGCTCGACAACAGTCGATATAGGATCGGGGCCCTGTTCTTTGAGACAGAACAAATCATGCATGGCAATCGGAGCTAATCCGATCGTCATCCGAACGGATAGCGATCTTATTTTCCTCGCGCGTGACAGACGAGCGTAGTTGACAACATGGCGGCGATTGTTTTCATAGATGAGCAAAACGTCGACGAAGTTATCACTCAAATGTTGATAGTGATTGTTGATATGAATAGCGGAGATGAAGAAGAAGAGAACGGGGAAGAGGAGAAGGATAGTGAAGAGGAAATCAACGATGAAGACGATCCAACAGGCTGGTTTAGAGGTCCAAGAGAGCCGACGCGACTTATACGTTCACTGGTGACAGTGTCCTCAAAGCACACTTACCCGATAATCCTACTCTCCTTGATTACGTTTATTTACTGTTCCCAGAGAATCTCTTTGAGGAAATTGCAAAGCAGACCAATAAATATGCAAAGGAAACTATAGCTGCGAAAAATCTAACTGCGAATTCTCGACTCAGAAAATGGCCAGATGATGGCGTGACATCGAACGAAATCAAGGCATTCTTTGCCATGGTGATTACGCTATGGGCCTAGTCAATCAAGAAAACATACAGAATTATTGGTCTACTGATGAGGTGCTATCTACTCCATTTTTCCCAGCAATCATGCCAAGGGATAAATTTCTAAACATGCTAACATGTTTGTATCTCTGTGATAATGATAATAATTAATAATTGCAAGTGGGAATGCAGGATATAATCCTGTTGACAAGCTTGGAGCTATTTACAGGGTAGTGACAGAGAACTTCTCAACTACATGGATTCCTGAGCAAAATATTTGTATAGATGAAGGGACGATTCCATTCAGAGGAAGGGTGCACTTCAAAGTATACAGCCCAGACAAGCCAGACAAGTATGGAGTCAAATCATATCAACTGTGTGACTCTAATAATGGGTACTGTTTTAAATTTGAAATATACACAGGAGCAACTGATAATCCTCCTCGTGCAAAGGGAAAAACCTATGACCTAGTAATGAGACTTGTTTATATGTAGACACAATTACTATACATCCCCAGTTCTCTTTACAGACTTGTATGAAAAGAAAACTGGTGCATGTGGGACAATGCGTTATCAGAAAGGCATCCCTCCAGCACTCAAGAATGCGAAACTAAAGAACAAAGGAGACACATTTATTATAAACAATGGTACTTTGCTTGCCTTCAAAATGAAGGGCAGGAAAGTATTTCAAATGCTATCATTTCCAGACACTTTCCAGAAAAGATACTGGCTAGTGGAAAGAAACTGAATGTTTCAAGGTCTTGTGTTGTTTGTAACCCAGGAGAGAGAATTATATTGGCACACTTAGGTGCTAAACGGAAGAGGGCAGGTCGGGAATCAAGCTACCAGTGCAATGTCTGTAAAGTTGCACTTTGCATACAGGAGTGTTTTCAGCGGTACCATACAGTCGAGGACTATGTTGGTGCTTATGTTAGACAACATGATGAAAGGAAGCTGATAATGAGTGATATTTGGTGCTGTTCGACAACACGATGAGAAATAAACAGTTGAGTCTGTTGCTAATAATGAGTGACATTTGTTAACTATTGCAACCAATGACACCAAAATAATCAAAATAATCCTATTAAAGCTATTTTGTTAAATTAGCATGTTTGATATTGAAGCACAGCACAAATATTTATTGTACAGTGCTGCATATACAACTTCAGAAATGTCGGCCATGATAATTTTTGCTTTATGGGTTTGTAGCATGCAAAAACACTAAAATACATTGTCAGATATCAAGGCAGAGGTACTTTGATTTAAGAGGGAATACAAATTTGTGTATATTTTTGTAAAATATTACAAATCTTGTTTTAATTTCCAAAATATTGAAGTTCTATTCATTGATATTTTTATTAGCTGCATTTCATATCATAGGTAAATTTATTTTTTTCATATTTGTTTGGCTACATTTTTCAAATAGACTCATTTGTTTAGCTTTTGTAGTAATGAAAAGAAAGATAATTTTATAACCTTTAATTTGATATATAACACTGAGGTAATTGTTAAATAGTAGTGGCTGTGGATTTTTTTTCTGCGTGCCACTCTGTTGCTGCAATGCATCATAAAAAAGTCAGTTTCAGGGACTGCGTTTTGGATATAAAGTCAGCATGTTAAGGGTTAACGCCGTACAAACAATAACGGTATGATTTCCTAGCATGGTATGATTTTCTACTATACAGAGTGGCTAATTACTTTTCAAAATGGTTAATTTTTGTCAAAGTAGCCAACGTTCTCGATCGCCGAACGGACGCCAAACGATATTTTCTCGTCAGAAAAGCTACAAAAAGTAAAGAATTCCAGAAAAACTGAAATGCAATAGATACAATAATGATAGAAGATATATATTTCATGCTAGTTTGACCATAATTTTTGGTACTTCAGCGAATTTCGGGCAGTTTCCAGTGGCGACATGTTACAAATCTCGCGCTATAGTTCGCACTTAGACAACAAGTCACGGCAAAACGCTCCAACAAAAATATTTTTTCCAATTGTTTTGACAATGAAAATGAACGTTTTTTTCTACATTGAAGACAAAATAATGAAATAAACTTTAGGAAAATGAAGTTACTTTAGAAAAATCATTCCTCAAGAATGAAAATATGTTGGAAATAAGGCCATCTTGTTGTTTGATTTTGACAAAAGACTGCCGCCGAAGTCACGCAATCTTGGCTAGCAACGAAACGTAACTAAGCAACTAAACTTCCGACACCCTTAACCATGTCCAGAATTTCAGAAATATAACGGTTTTATTATATTATGACCCAAAATCTAGGACTGAGAACTACAGATCCACAGAGCATTTGGCTCACCGCACTCCGCTGACCCAGAGGAACTGGAGGCTCTGGGATGAGATTATGAGAAGATAATCTATCGTGACTTGACAGAGCGGAAATGACCAAAAATGAAATGTCTAACTTCGCCATATTTAAATATATAAGCTCAAGATTCCGTATACAAAGAGTTTCTATGACCAAAAGCATAATTCAAATTTTCAAGAAATTTAAAGAATATGAATTTTAGATATGATTGAACAAAGTTTGCAGAATTCCTGATCAAAGTACCAATTCTCCCATAAAATGGCACAGAAACCAAAATTTAAAGCCTAATATCTCAAAGACGGATCCATTAGAAAAAAGTCATTTTTGATATTTTGTTTCTAATAAGACAAGGAGTCTGTATGCACAAAATCAAGCTTTTCTGAGTTAACCTGACCTTATTATTTGAAATTTAGGGATATAAACAGGTCATTTCCGCTCTGTCTCGTGACTTCCTTATAAGGTAGATGGCCAAATTTTGAATTGTGCTGTACGACCAGAGCCACTCGGAAACAAGCTCGGGGAGGACTGATAACAGCATGACGTCATCTCGTGGACATGGCCAAAGCCGTCAATTTCAATCGTAGTTTATATAGCGGAAATGACCTGCTAAAATCACTAAATTTCAAATAGTGATTCACTCAGATAAGTATGTTTTTTTCATAGAGACGCCTTTTTTCTTAGGATCCGTCTATATAAGGCTTTAAACTTGGTTTCTGCACTATTTTATGGGAGAATTAGTACTTTGATTAGGAATTATGGCATCTTTGTTCAATCATATCTAAAATTCATATTCTTCAAATTTCCTGGAATTAAGCTTTTGGTCAGAGAAACTCCTCGTATACGTATAATCTTAGCTTATAGACTAGTTAGTTAGACTGCTGCTTGCAGTCCCTTCTTTGGCGAGCGTCCGTGAAAACTAGCGCGTTTTTTTTTTTCACGCGCTCGTCTTCACGGACGTTCGCTAAAGAAGGGACTGCAAAAGGAAGTCTAATAGGAAGTATGGCGAAGTTAGACATTTCATTTTTGGTCATTTCCGCTCTGCTCGGGAGGACAGGACCAAAAAATGGGGTTATTGCCTTATTATGTTCTCGATGGTTCGGATGAGACAATAAACCGAGGTCCCGTCTCGCCTTTACCCCACCCTGTTAGGGATGGGGAGATGGGGAGGCGTTGAAGAGCCTGTGTCGGCCACTCCTTTGTTGTTGTTTTCGTTCGATATTAGAAAACGCATTACGTGTAGAAATCTCTTTATACTGATAAACATCTACCAAATTACCAAAGTCAAGTCGAGAACATTGCTCTATATTCTCTAAATCAGCCAAATGGAAATGGATGCTTAAATTCACACTAGACGGAGTTTACAGACGAGTAGCCAAGAACAACTGCGTGAAAGACTGAGATATTATATTTACTTGTACAAATTGCTTAGGAATAATGTCATTGAAAATAAAAGTTCTACAATACTGATGCGCCTGCATGGACATACATTTCTTCAGCATTTCGAGGAAGCACGGGAAAACTCTGCCCATTCGTGTATTCGCGGGGTATGTGCAATTCATTGTCGAAGGACATTTCATTTCATAAAATACCTACAGGTTCTTTGATCAAGGGCGATAAATTTCTCACAAAAATTATTGATGAGCGCTGTCTGGGCACTAGAACCCAAGGCTGTGCTGTTATGTACAGAGCGCTGCGCGACGGAACTGACGAAATTTGATGTCCTTCCTGCCAAGGAAATATCCACGGTACTCTACTCCCGTCTACTGATTTGACTTGGCGCGTTTGCGTGACAATTGAAAATAAGCTATGTAGGGATCATTAATAACATCGCTGTAAAAGATTAGCGAGATAGCGAGGGCGGAAGCTTGTTGCCAACGAGCAGCCGAGCCAAGAGGCGAGGCTGCGAGGCGGCAGCATTATAGAGCCGGAGCCGTACGAGGAGAAAAATTCTCGAGTTCAGAGTGGTGTAACCACTAGCCAATCAAAGTGCCAGGATTTCCAAAGTAACCAAATACTTAGCACTATCAGTATCAGAAGAGAAATCTACTATTTGACCCGTGATGTTGTGTTTGCATATATCGGTGTTTGCATATAAATTCTCGCGCTGTTATTATTACACAATCATTGCTATCACAGTGATTTAGCTTGTTCATATGCTATGCAACCTTTTATTTGTCTCTAAAGTGACCTATAGTCGGCAAAATTAAATTAGGGCAGCAGTGAAAACTATTTATTTCAAAAGGGCAAAACATGATTCACTGTTCTATTGCTCGTTGGCACTTTTAGCGAGAGCTACAACTAGTAATAGGATACCTGCTTTGAATGGTTACATCAGTGGTGCCGTGTCCAGGATAGGCTCGAGTCGATTGTGCTGAAGCATAATTTTGGCATTATTTGTCAAAACGAGCATAATTTTTAGATTTTTTGTCAAAAAGCAATGCTACAGCGGCGGACAAAAGTATCGTAAACACCTCGTTCCCCCTTCCAATGTTGGGAGCATGCCAATTTGAATTGAACGCTGCGCGCACCAAACAACATTGAACAGGGGAGCGGGGGACAGCCTGGATAGCAAGTGTTTACTTATTTTTGGCCCCCATTGTCTGAGCTGAAATCGATACCTGACATTCGTCAAAATGACAGTTTAGTCAAGGATAACGTGACCTGTCGCGCAAGAGCCGGGTTTTCGTCATTACGCGATACATTTTTGCTCAAAATTTCGCTAACATAGGCAAAAGTTACGGATTTGAGTCTCATAATGAAAGCACAATAAATCTAGGCAACTTATAGAGGAGAAAAATAAAACAGATTATCTGAAAAACGAGCTCTGTGCTATGATTTCACGATAGAAGGATCAAGCAAAGTTAACGGTACTTGACAAAGGAGCGCAATAGGCTGAGCATCGGTGTGTGTTTTGAAGATTTGGCCGATTTAATTCTTTAAGAGAATGAATTCGAAACTGAAATCTATAAAGTATTGTTAAAGTCTTAGGACAAATTGTACAAATAATAGGACGAAAGGAAAGCCAATCAGACTCAAAATTACTAGCGAGTTACCAGCGAAGTTTTCTGGAAGTTCAGTTACAAAAAAATCAAAGGCTATCAGTTTAGTTATTGTAATGGGAAACATCTCACGAAAGCAAGAATAATGTTCAAAAGCGAGGTTTCTGAGATGTCAAAAGCAATGACAAGAAATTAACTCGATGCTTTTTCCATGCGCAACTACCTCGGGCCTTCAACGGAGGCCAAATATGCAAATACATGGTCAAGCAAACACCGCCAAATTACACTTGACCGAGTTAACCATTCATTTAAACTCTTCAAAATGTCTTCGTTTTATCCACATTTTAAAGTTATAGCTTTTGAAATGTCTAGCAATCTAGCGCTATATTCGACACACAGGGTTAGAATCAGGAGGGTTTACCGGAGCCGTTCCTCAAAAAATCCGTTCCCCATAAAGAAAATCTGCTGGCTGGAAATTACGAATCTAGAGACATTCCTGGCTGAGATTTTTAATATACTGGTTCCCGGCTAGGAAATTTAACCAAATGTTACACGTCCTGGCTGGATTTCTTAACCACATGCTGGCTGCTCGCTGTTGGCTGTTGTTGCGTGATGTTGACTTCATTATTTAGCTGGCAAGTACTTCACTTCCGCCGGCCGATCTAGCGAACGTAAATTATTAACGAAACACAATCAGGTGTCAATGACCAATGGCTGCAGTTTTGGCTGTCACAATGACAGTTTGAATAAGGGTCTGGAAGGCGGTTGGGCCAAGTTAAGAATGGCGGCCGCTCGCTCGTGGTCCCCTTTCCCTTTGTGCTTGCTACGAAAGCTAAGGATAGCGAGCTCATAGATATTTAGTGCCCCAGAGCTTAGACAGAGTACAGCCTGTGTTTCACCCTATGCATTTACGAGGGGGACATTGGGGATGGCGGTTCCGCGGTTTTGGCAGTTTTTATTTGCGTTTTTTTTTCGGTTTTCTTAATTTTCAATGCTGTTTCAAGGTTTTTAAAAAGCCTGAGTTTTTAAAAGAGCACGGTTTTGACATTTTTCAATCACGATATTCGGATTTTGTCACTTTTTAATGCGGTTTTACGGTTTTAAATGTCTACAGAGCACAGATTTTTCAGCTATGACTGCCTTTTACTCCCGTCACTTTTTCTAAAAGAAATTTAATTTGTGAATTGCGGTTTCGATTTTGATACGATTTTGTGTGCAGTTTTGCGATTTTGATGTAATTTTTGGGCGATTTTGCGGTTTCTGTACCTCCCCAATGTCCCCCTCATTTACGTAAGGTAAGATTGTATTTGTTCAAGATCGTATGCACAAACGAGTATTTCAGTCTTTGTGATAATGAGTCACTGTGCAATTTCGCAGAGTCGAATTATTGAGGTATCAAGTTTGGCTCCTGATCAATTAGTGAAGCCGGGGTGCCGCAGAGTGGTGGGTAAAGTTACGCGGTTTCTTATTGAGGTAGGGGTGCGCAGTGAGCCAGGACGTCCCTAAGGTAAGAACTTCTCTGACGCGATTAGGAAGTACATAATGCATATACTAATAGCATTCTCTCTTACCGAAGGTCTTTTGATGTTTAGTCGATTTTTACTTCACGACATATCTCACTTGTCAAGCTTTTTGTTGTTTTAAGAAAATCTAAAGTTAATATTCAATTCACGGTTCGATTTATGCCAGATACTTTTCATCTGCTCCTCGTTCATGTATTCTGGTATGATGTTAATTGAGCAACTGCAAGTAGCTCCTACAGAAATGTTTGTCAGGCAATTGAATCTATAGTAGCAATAGCTTTTTTTTTGGGAGACCCTCCCTCATGTGAATAGTCTCTGGGATAACCCTGTGTTTTGCGATGTTTCCGCGCAGTGTCCCCTAGTTTTTTCAGCAATCACACCGCAGTGGAAAACAGATGGGTATTCATTGATCTAAGGAAGCAGTGCTAATTGCTTTGTGTGATGTAGCTTACACAACGGCATCTTTTGATAAGGGACATTTTTTCGGTAGATAATAAACTTGTTAATCAAATGGAGCACCCAGCATTTTCGATGTATAAAAACTTCGTTCTTCTTTCTACGAACTTCTACGACGTACATGGATTACCTTTCTGGTCAACATTTAGCGTTGTTAGTGGCTAAGTGAATGAATATTAATATTTTGCGTTGGCAGAGGAGTATTGCCAGTCTGCCGAAAGTTTAATCTTTCCTTATTAGTAACAGAAGTCTCCAGGATGCTTGAGATGTTTCTAGCACACCGCAAGGGAAGTCAAACAATTCGCTACTCGACCCTTAGATAACAAAGCACAAAATGATAATAAGCGTTCGACCAGCTTGAACAATAATTGTAGATGATCCTGCTCAAGTCCGAATAATGCGTAGAGCATGTTTTGCAACCATAGCGTGTATTTTTAAAATGTTCGCCATCGTTCTACTTTGTACGAACTTCTAGAGTCTCACATGGAAGCCTTTCTGGCTATGTCGGCCATATCTAAACAAACATTCTATGCGTAGCATGCTAGCTAAGTGAACAATATTAACTACAATGTGCTCTATATGAAAATTTGATCAAAATTGACAGTCTTTCGAAATTTCGCGAAACATAATTTACAAGCTATCTGAGGATGAAACCGTGGGTCAAAATAACCGTGGAGCAAAAAGATAACCCATTTACGGATCGAGAGCCTTAATCAAAGGCATGCCATAGGCTAACTCGTGGCTGTTTTCCTTTAAAAAAACCTTTTGGAAATTAGTTATTTAAAGAGACCCCACCCCCCCACAGACAAGGTGGAAGGCTCCCATATTTAGTGCTCAACGAGAAAATTAATTTTACCCCTAACTGACACCAAAACTATGTAGCCTCTAAAATACCATTAAGAAAAAATTTGGAACATAATGTTACGCTAATTGTATAAGTAAAGATTTTTGAGATACACTGTTTATGTAATTCTTTGTCACCTTGATTTGTGACATATCTCTTCTCTACTTTTAGACAACAAATGCATTGCTGCAGTATTTGACAATAAATTATGTATTAGCTAGAGTTACAACTACCTGTTGAATGTTTTCCCTGTTGCTATCTATTAGAAGAATGATCAACTACAAAGTAGCATATATTTTATTGTCAAGTGTTTCACAATGGGTCAGATGGACACCTTAAAGCAATATTGTCATTAGATAACACTGTACATCATTAATGTTGCAGCAGCTCCCATGCATGTTATGCAGGCATTTGCAATTATACAGTTTAGTTCTCATTAACAGTGTTTATTTAAAGCAAACCAACAATGTACAGTGTTAGTCAATCAGGCTTGAATTGTGTTTGGCTTTTGGTAGAATTTGCTGTAAAACAAAACCTGGATATACATCAATATTGCCTTTATTTAAAGTAACAGTCTTGTATTTTGGCAAATTTGGTGACTGATTCAGATAGTTAAGTAAACTTTGTTTACACTGGTGCCTCTATTAAGCAGCCACCTATTAAGCGACCACCCTCTATTAAGGGACTGGTCGTAAATTAGAGGGGAGCTGGTGCATTTTTATTTTGGTCAAAATGTTTTTGAGAAGCCCTCCCCTGACAAGATGCATGAAAAATGTTGGCCCTCCCAAATGCTACAAAGACATTTTTAATATTGTTTAAAACTACTTTCATGTGATAATAGCAGTGCAAGATTTGATATGTCTTTTGTACCCGAAAGTTACTTCATCTGTGTGTGTTTTACATAGACATGTACATTAAGTTGCTAAAATCCCAGATAAAATTATCTTGCCAGGTGAGTATTATTTGCATTGTTATTGGGAAATCTATAGGTCCTATTACAGGGTCGTAAAGCAAGCCTCAAAAAAATCAAAACTGGGTGGGGGGACACAGCATATCAACAACCTAAGTCAGCTATTAGGGAAAGTTGAAATTCTCTAGCACACCAAAAATTTAGAGCCCAGCATGTGAAATTACACATGTTTGGGTGAACTTTGATATGTGGGCTGCAAACTCGGGAGTTTTTAAGGATTGACTGGGGAAAAGTCTGGGTAATACAGGGTCAGGACCCTATAAGTGCTACAGCCCTGTATTACCCTAACAATGTTTGCATAAACAAACAATGGCCCTCTCTTTATCATTTGCACCAAATTTTTTAACACTCCCTTTTTCAACTGCATTAAAATAAGAGGCCCTCTCCATCATTTTTGCACCAGCCCTCCCTCCTCTTATTTATGACCAGTCCCTATGCAGCAAAGTACAGTCCTAAGTACTGTATTTATAGATACCTGCATAAGCAGCAGATCCCAAAGATGGCTGCTTAATAGAGTTACCACTGTCATTATAAATATAGGATATTACATGTAAATAGAGTCGTGAAGACATGAGTACAGCAAGTGTAATTTTCCTATTAGTATATCACATGGCGCCCAAAGCTCATGATCCTTGTATCTGTTTGGCTTTTGTATGAGATACACAACTTGTATGATACCCGATGGTAATACTCCATAAAATGTCCGAAATTGCTGATCCATACGATGTTTGACAACGAATCGTGCCTACCTTTCTTCTGCTGTCTCTGCAGTGTGATTTCAAGGATTCTAATAGTGCTATCCGTAGCTTTTATAGGCGATAAAATAGTTTCGACATCGCTTCTGCTTTCAAACTCTCCTCAGAAGTAAATTAACTGTGAAATTATCTTAGCTTGCTGAGGTACGTCTTTCTGTCTTTGTCCAAACTGCAAACACGATCAGATCCATTTGATAATATCGCTTTTGAGTTCACGAGCGTGGATATTTCGGGAAAATAACCATCATAATCAGTCGAATTTCCGCGAAAAGAACGAATGTAATCACATCGAAATACGCATTCTGGAACCCAGACCTCCCCTGCTATATACTGCTAGATTTGGGTTCCCTGTGGTATAGCAGAAGAGGGTTTAGGGGGGGCTAGTCGGTCGTTAGTCCTTGTTTTTACCACGAACTGGTGCCCCAAACAGGAGACCAGCGCGTTGTATTGTCTTTTTGTTGTTGAGTTGCCTCGGGGGAATGGGGTTTCTATTTTCGTGTGCAGATTATGCACAGTGAAATTGGACTTGGATTTCTGGGAAATGGGAATTAGACACCCCCCTGCATTCATAACCCTGCACTAGGTACGTTGGCTTTGCTTCATGAAGGTCCTCGTAAATGTAGGTTTTAAATGACTAGACCGTAACGTTTTAAAACCAATTAGGTCTTTGCGCATGCGCTAATGGCGTCATTGATATTGTATTTTTCATTTTCCCCACGTTTTGTAACCCCTGCACCTGGATTTGCACCGATCAAAATCCTTACACAGTGTAGGTTTTGAGATGACTAAAAAGTACCGATTTGAAACAAACTATTTTTTTCTGCAAAGATAGGTAACAACCCACATGGAGAAATTAAGTGGCAATGAGACCCATATACTACCGAAACAGGTAGCGTTTCCAGACAAAAACGTTGGCGAGTCTGATTGCATTCCTTCGCACAAAATCATCATGCGTTGTCGCTGCCACAGAAAATCGTTAAAAATTTGGGAAATAACACACTCATTTGCATTTCTTACCTCATAAAATTAGTAGAAAACACGAGCAGATGGCTTTTTGTGTTTAAAGTTTGAAAATTTTCCAAATAAAATATTTGAGTTGCACGCATCGCTGACCTCAGTAAAGGAATTCAAACTACATCGTGAATGTTTTTGTCTGGAAACGAGTGTTTTTTCTCTCGAGCCGAATAAACGCTCTACCTGTTTCGGTAGTATACGTTGGAGAAGGTACAGAGTAACAGGAAGTTCAGTTGAGTTTTGTCACGCCATGTCCCGCAGATAGTCACGCCATGTCCCGCAGTTAGTCACGCCATGTCCCGCAGATAGCTCGTATGGTCCCGCTCTCTCGAGGTCCCGTTGGATTTGACTTCAGCATAAATTATGCTAATATCGTGCTAACGTAGGAGTGAGCGAGTGAGCGAGTGAGTGACATCGAGTCACCACGATAACTCTTTGGCTGTTGCTACGCAACACGCCACGAGTTAAAAAACACACCCTTTTCCGCGGCTTTAGTTATTTGTGATTGAGTTCCAATTGGGGAAATTTGTGCATTTTAGTGATACAGCAAAAATGTTTACGAACCTTCAACGTTGTTTTGGTTTGCGAACTTTATGCGAGTAACACTATACTTGCATTTCATGCCACTCAAGTGGACGATTTTTTTTATTTTTGTTTTTAGGCTTTTTGGGTAAAATATGAGCATTTAAGTGTTACAGCAAAAATGTTTACGAACCTTCAACGTTGTTTTAGGTTTGCGAACTTTATGCGAGTAACACTATACTTGCATTTCATGCCAGTCAAGTGCACGATTTTTTTTATTTTTGTTTTAGGCTTTTTGGGTAAATATGTGAGCAAAAATGTTTACGAACCTTCAACGTTGTTTTAGGTTTGCGAACTTTATGCGAGTAACACTATACTTGCATTTCATGCCAGCCAAGTGCACGATTTTTTTTATTTTTGTTTTAGGCTTTTTGGTAAAATATGTGCATTTTAGTGTTACAGCAAAAATGTTTACGAACCTTCAACGTTGTTTTAGGTTTGCGAACTTTATGCGAGTACACTATACTTGCATTTCATGCCACTCTAGTGCACGATTTTTTTTATTTTTGTTTTAGGCTTTTGGGTAAAATGTGTGCATTTTAGTGTTACAGCAAAGATGTTTACGAACCTTCAACGTTGTTTTAGGTTTGCGAACTTTATGCGAGTAACACTATACTTGCATTTCATGCCACTCAAGTGCACGATCTTTTTTTTATTTTTGTTTTAGGCTTTTTGGTAAACTATGTGCATTTTAGTGTTACAGCAAAAATGTTTACGAACCTTCACGTACGTTGTTTTAGGTTTGCGAACTTTATGCGAGTAACACTATACTTGCACTTCACGCCACTCAAGCGCATGATATTTGATTTTGTAAAATGTGCATTTAATAAGTAGTCTAGTCACGTGTCTATTTCACAAATATCGAAGCTACCCTGTATGTACCAGCCAGTTTGACTTGTACTTTGAAAAATCCTGGTTCCGTTGGTCAAGTTTGTGCGAACTACTCATTAAAACAAGTTCCATCCCATGTCTTCCCTGCTAGCAGAGCCTCTTGTGATCCCATGTCATTTTCTATTGATAATGTGGTTAGTAGTTTGTTCTCACGAGTGGTATTGTATTCGTTCAATTTAGCAATTCTTCCACCAGGTTTATGGAAGTAGTAGTGTTTTCCCCCATCTTCATATATTATACCGAGCTCAATACAGGTTGCTTATTTGAGAATTGGAAATCGAGCATCGCATTGTAGTAGTTCTATAGTTTCGATTCGCAAATCCCAATGCAACATTTTATTTTTTTCTGGCTGCTGGCAAAAAGAGTACATTTAATCATTTTTGGTGCTGGCTGGCAATGACAGTACATCAGGCACATGGTGGCTGGCAACGCTTGTTACTCTAGGTGAGTGCTGGCTAGGAATAAAGTATAATGGGCACTCCCTGGCTGGCTTTGAGGAACGGATGTTTTTCCCACGAAGATTAATAACTAGCTTATTAATGGTTGCAAGTACTCTTAAAGATGTTTTTTCTATGTTTTGATTAAATAAGAGAAAATGTTCGTTGAGCCCTCCTGTAGAATTTTTGTTAACCTTTGAGCATGCAAGGAAAATATTACGGTTAATGTATCAGTCAATTCCAGCGGTGACCATCCCCCCTCCCGGGAGACCGTGGGGCATTTGCGCACCACTGCCTTCCCTGGGGTGGGGAATTTTGAAAATTTTGCTGGCCCCAGGGTCGGGAATTGTTTTTCCCCCGGGGAGGGGGTGGGGAATTTTGGTTTTCTCATCTCAAGCGCGTCGGGTTTTGCGAATACAACACCAGTTACAATAACTATCGTTTGGAAGTTACAAGTCCCAGTTACAGAAAATAACACCACATAAAATATAATGCAGAGCATGGCCCGTATACACCACGTTTGGGGAAGACACATTTGCACATTTTGCAGTTAACGTCTTCTATAGAGAAGAACAGATTTCGCAATTTCGTCTCAGTGGAAAAACATAAAAATGAATTGACACTATAAAAGTTCCAATTTCGCAAAAGTCAAGTAACATAACTGTGAATAGTTGCTCTGCAAATAGAATAAAGGTAGATTTCGCATTGAGAGATTCCGGAGACAATTTGCAGAGATGGCTACAACGGCGAATGGCCTAGGAATGTCTACCGATATTGTACTAATACCTTAGTTTCACTTCTTTATTTATATTTTGTCTCACTTTCAGTGAAATGAGAACTCTTTCAAAGACGAGAAAACTAAAGTACATTTACTGAAACGAATTAAAATGCTCGGACAGTATAAATGGAGTTGAAGTTTTTGTTGTGAAGCTTTGTCACGCAGAGTCGATGGAATCTTACCGTCTTTGTCTCGTCCCGGGTGGGGCATTTTTCCGCTTTTTGTGTTCCCCGCCGTGGGGTATTTTGCATTTTTGCTAGCCCGGGGCGGGGAATTTTCAGTTTTATTTTTAGAAATGACCAAAATCCCGGGGGTTGCCCGGGGGGGGGGGGGGGGGGGGCATGGTCAGCGCTGGAATTGACTGACACATAAGTTGAATGGTTAAGCTGCTCAGATAAATAGAGACAAGTATTAGCCTCTTTATGTATTGTCGCTAATGGTTACCACACTTTTTACTTCATTAAAACTGTATTTTTCTCTCCCCTTTTTGCTTGAGAACACATAAAGTAGTATTAGTGAAGATATAGTGATATTTTTATGCTAGTTTGAAATTAATTATCCCGGAGAACCAAGCTTTTCTGATGGTTAAGTCAAATGGCGGCAACTTAACCATTTACCAATGGCAGGTGGCCCTGTACCAGACAGAGAGATGTATCTCGTTAAGAAGCAAACAAACAAACAGTAAACTTCCGCCGTGCTGCGGCTTGAGAATCGTAAACTCTCCCTTTTATCTAGATTTCGTGGTTAAAACTAGCTGTAACATTTTTTGCCTTTAATAGCTTCGCAGTTGGCGCAAACTATCAGCTGATACATCCCGCGCAAAGCGATGACATTGAGAGAAAAGATCAAGCGAAATTTTAGAATCGAGCAGAAGCGTTTAATAAAACTGTTCTGTATGTTCACTGAATAATATGAAAGCACTGGTTTAGGAATAAATTTTCTCCTAAACACCATTTTTTTTTTAAAAACTTTGGGGGTTACAAATAAGCCCTCATTTGCGTGTGATTTCAGACAGTCGCGTATTATTTTTCGAAGTGCCTAAAGTAGGCTAGTGCGCATGCGTCACTTCACCTCCTGAGCTGTAATCGATACCTGACATTCGTCAAAACGACAGTTTAGTCAAGGATAATGTTGACCTAATAGTGTCGCGCAAGAGCCGGGTTTTCGTCTTACGCGATACAATTTTTGCTCAAAATTTCGCTAACATAGGCAAAAGTTACGGATTTGAGTCTCATAATGAAAGCCATTCTCGTACCCAGAGCTCCCGGCTCGTCTCCTCGCAGGGGAGGCTCTGGTGACATCCATTTGAGGACCTTGCTGATTGGCTGGTTTTGAACGTTGGTGCATGCGCAGAAAGATCTTTCTCTCAACGGCTTTGTATCAAATCTCACGCATTCGTCGTGGCTGTCACCAGAGCCTCCCCCGCGAGGAACGAGCCGGGGAGCTCTGGGTAAGAGAATGATGAAAGCGCAATAATTTAGGCAACTTATAGAGGAGAAAAATAAAACAGATTCTGAAAAAACGAGCTCTGTGCTATGATTTCACGATAGAAGGATCAAGCAAAGTTAACGGTACTTGACAAAGGAGTGCAATAGGCTGAGCATCGGTGTGTGTTTTGAAGATTTGGCCGATTTAATTCTTTAAGAGAATGTAGTAATATTCGAAACTGAAATCTATAAAGTATTGTTAAAGTCTTAGGACAAATTGTACAAATAATAGGACAAAGGAAGCCAATCAGACTCAAAATTACTAGCGAGTTACCAGCGAAGTTTTCTGGAAGTTCAGTTACAAAAAAATCAAAGGCTATCAGTTTAGTTATTGTAATGGGAAACATCTCACGAAAGCAAGAATAATGTTCAAAAGCGAGGTTTCTGAGATGTCAAAAGCAATGACAAGAAATTAACTCGATGCTTTTTCCATCGCAACTACCTCCGGCCCTTCACGGACGCCAAATATGCAAATACATGGTCAAGCAAACACCGCCCACATTACACTTGACCGAGTAAACATTCATTTAAACTTTTCAAAATGTCTTCGTTTTATCCACATTTTAAAGTTATAGTTTTTTGAAATGTCTAGCAATCTAGCGCTATATTCGACAGTACAGGGTTAGAATTTTGTTACCTTTGAGCATGCCGAAGGAAATTTACGGTTACGTTGAATGGTTTAAGCTGTTCAGAATAAATAGAAGACAAGTATTAGCCTCTTTATGTATTGTCGCTAATGGTTTACCACACTTTTTACTTCATTAAAACTGTATTTTTCTCTCCCCTTTTTGCTTGAGAACACATAAAGTAGTATTAGTGAAGATATAGTGGATATTTTTATGCTAGTTTAAATTAATTATCCCGAGAACCAAGCTTTTCTGATGGTTAAGTCAAATGGCGGCAACTTAACCATTTACCAATGGCACGTGGCCCTGTACCAGACAGAGTGATGTGTTACGTTACAATTTTATAACAATATTAATTGTAACACATTGCAGACCTGTTTGGCCTTGGCATTGGCATTGGTTATTTTAGGCACACTCAAAGTTAGCCAAATTTAGGAAACGAAAATGAGTGTTTGTCTTTAGGGCGTGGACGCCTTTTTGCGGGAATCTCCTTCAGCGAAATTAACAGGTGTCTGCTTTCGTAGCTCAAACAGGTCTGGATACCATAATTATATTCGTAAACAACTTTGTAACCTCTTGTACACCAAAATCAAGCGGTCTCAGCAATTTTGATTGCGCAGTAGAAACAGCCGAGTTACAAGCTCGGGAGGCTTTATAGTTTTGTAAAAGTTAAGTTTGTCAGCTCGAGTTTGTAACCCAATAACCCTCTTGATGTTGGTGGAACAATTTATCCGTTGTCTGATCATAAATGAAAATTTTGTAGTCACGCTGTCCTTTAAGGCATGCGCAGTTAGTCAGCCTTGTAGTAACGTTGTCTTTTAGGACATGCGCACTTAGTTTCTCTAATTTTGTAAACTTGTCATTCTTCTATTTTTACTGTAAGTCCTAGAACATGACACGCCCGTCACTGTTTATAGAGTTAAACGTCTACACTGATTGACTTTAGCTAATTTGACGATTGTTATTTTCTTCGCTTCATAATTTAAAACTCTTAATTGTCAAAAATTGCTTTTACCTTACGGATATAAAAGAAGGGCTCGATCGCCTCTGTAGTTAGAGTTTTTTTGTGAGCTAGTCCCACATGTTCAATAAACAAGAAAAACTTAAGAAGATCCTAGTGCCTACGTAACATTTGGTGGAGAACTCCGAGGCTTCTTGGAAGGTAAATCGTTCTTCTCTCTCCTTTTTTTTGGGACCGAAACATTCCGGCTTGTTTTTGGGCATCTTTTGGGCAGGAGGAAGCGTTTTTATACGAAGATTTTTGTATTTGAAGTAAGGCTTAATATTGTAGTATCGTATCTAGTACGTTTGCTCGTTTGATTTTCGTTTGTAGTATAGTGCTTTTAAGTGAACATTTTCTGTTTTTGTGTAAGAGATATTTAGGCGAGTTCGCGTTTTAATGCATTCTTTTCTTTTGGTCAATAGGTCGCGTTTTACTCCTTCGTTTTTCCGTCACAGTTTCTCGTTTCTTTTGAGATAGTTTTGTCACTTGGTTTTAGTTTTGTAGTTAAAAGGAAAAATATATATATTTCAAGCTGCCGTTCCTCAGGAGTGCGGAGGCTCAAAGGCAAGATTTTTTGTCATTGTGACGAGGGTGAGACCCCGGGGGGGGACTCCCATATTTTTTGACCAGGGATGATCGTCAGAATTTTCAGTTTTCACCCAAAAGACACCAAACATGGCGGGCCATGGCGTGGCTCAAAAGATTTATTACCCTAAAGATACCCTAAACATGAGTTCTTATGTACCAAGTAGCGCGAAGGACACAGGTAAAGGTGAAAGATACCCATCAAGAAATTTCCGTGTTTGTTTCTAATTTATCGTCTTCTCGAATCGAATAATCTCTCTTCTTACACGGTTTTTTAGAAGCACTATCATAAGAAAAAACAATTTGGACACAGTTTCGGCCCTAAAAGATACCAATCTCCCTAAAATTTATTGAAGATCACGATCACCCCTAAAAGAGACCAAACCATCGTGATTTTAACCCCTAAAAGATACGACGATCATCCCCCCGGTCAAAAATATGGAGTCCCCCCCCCGGGGGTGAGACTAACCTATCCAAGACTTCACGTACCAGTGCCATGTACTAATCTACAACCACTAATTCATCTTGGTGAACGAGAGTACTTATCTACTACATCAGGCGAACTAACAACTACATCTGGCATTATCCATGTAACACCGCTGATGGTACTGCATTTCCCATGTAACATTTCATTTGAAGGAAGTGAAAACAGGACTTTCAAAGTGTCCTAAGGAAATGCACATCTCCTTACCAATCTTCTCAGCTAACACTATAAATTTTTTGCATGGAAATCAGATAATGAACTAATGCTTAACCTGCATTACAGTCACTTCAGGAAATAACGCCGGTCAAGATCAACAAACACTAATCCTTCATCTTAATCAACTCTACTCATTCTACGATCACCAACTAACGGCAACCATTGATGTGGTACGGGATTATATCAATGAGATACGGGATCAGATCTTCACATATGCTGATCAAATAATCAACGATCATTTTCGTATAAATATCTGTAAGGATAGCGCGAGAGTTGAATTTTTAGCTTTAGAAATTAATAAAAGCTATATTTTCGTATGTAGATTATAAGTACAGCTTACTTTAGACGCAGAACCAATCCTTTCTTCTCATTTGAACATATGGTCCAGATTGAATAAATTCACAGCCACTCTTTTTTTCATTTATTCTTTTTTTGCCAGGAAATACACATATATAAAAGTCAAGATATTTAAAATATAATAATTTCCAGGCGAGGAAGCTCATACGAAACCTTAGGGGCTTATAACCATGAGCACCCTCCTCATCTGAATAATTGAAAATAAGTTTTAACTCTTGTTAAGCCATAGGCCTGACAGGCTATGGGAAGGTTTGAAAATAACCGAATTGTTTGAAAGTGTCTTCAATATTTATAGACACAATAACGGAATACTTATACTTTATGATCCGGTGTGTTATTGTGAGCGTGCATTGTAACGATCGACCAGTGGCTTGAAGTTCAGACCCAAATTGTCCCCTTGAAACCGATAATGTATTCATAATTTACACACCAGATCATAAAGTGACTATTCTTTATTTTGTTTCTATAAATATTTAAGACTATTTTTAAACAATTGGATATTTTTCAAACTTTTTCCAGTAGCCTGTGAGGCTGCAGAGCAGAGGCATCTCTAATTTACAATGCTAATCTGAAG